>JAPMNZ010949289.1:0-11583 GCA_029875035.1 Pomatoschistus microps | reverse complement strand
AGGTGGTGAGTCCACAGGAGCTGAGATCTTTCAGTGGGGGCTTTAGGCAATGTGGGGTTAAGTGTCTTGCCCAAGGACACAACGACAGCAATCATCAGTGGGAGTCGTGAAGTAGGTCTTACGGTGGACTCGAACCCACGACCTTCGGGCCCAAAGGCCAATGCTCTAACCCTAACCCTAACCCTAACCCAACTGAGCTACTGTCGCCCTGGTCTATGAACAGATGAGTAAAATAAATGAGCAGAGCTACTGAAGTGGGTGTAACTGTTGAGCTCCTGGAACGAACGGTAATAGAAGATTCCGGAGCTTCTGACCTCTAACACCGAGAACAACACAATCACATGTGATTACAGGCTTTGGGTGAGTGACTCCTGCATTATCTCATGTGTGCAGTAAATGGACAGAGTGTTAGAGCAATCCTCTGACCTGTGTTGTAGGCGGTGGGCATGGCGGAGAAGGGCAGCCCCTGGGCCAGCAGACTGGGCGTGGCCACAGAGACGACCGGCGTGGTGAGGCTCTGGGCCACTTGGGCTCCCGCCGCCAACCGCTGAGCGTTCTGCAAAACCACAGAGAGTCGTCAAACAAGGAACTGAAACTGAGCATAACTGAGATGAGTCCGGATGTCCACGGATGACTGTGCCGACATGCTGGAGTAATGAGATGTGGTGAGGCCAGAAATCACAAAGTGGAGGATTCGACATAAACCCACAGGTTCTTAATGACATGCTTCAAAAACATATCATCCTTTTTGTGCAGATTACATTAAAGGCATTTCAGTTACTTTGCTGTTTTGTATTAAATCGTCTATGTTTCTACATAACGTCTTGATCTTAGGAAGAACTTCATCATTCTTTCCATTTTGTTTGCATTTTGACACAAACCTCTGCACTAAGCACTTAAAAGAACACTATTATTTATTTCTCAAAAACAGGAGAAGTGAGTGCTACAGGGTCCAAATGTGAAAGACAGAAGTAGGTGCTCATCAAAATGAGAAATAACATAGAAAACAAAGATACCCTTTCTGTGGAAAAGTAAACACAGGGTAAGATCCGAGGCACTCTGATAAATAAAAAGTCCCTTGGTCCCTTTTCCTCATTCAAGTTTTTTTTATTAATCAGAGCGCCTCGAATCTTACCCTGCGTTTACTTTTCCACAGAAAGGGTATCTTTGTTTTCTACACAATTATCTATTTATTTTTCATTTGATTCCCCAAATATTAATAATAAAAAAAGAGCACTTAGAATGACAGGATCAGTAGTCCTCCTGCATGTTCAATGCTTTGATGCTGTTAAAGTAATTGAAATAAAAACGGTCTAAGGTTTTTATATGAAAACCAAGCGCACATCAGTCCTTTGTAATTCATTCAACTTCACTCGAAAGCCAAGTTTTGCGCAGCGTGGTGGATGGAGAGCGTACTGAGGTCACATCCCACGGCTCACAGTTGGAAATATTTGGATGGCACAACATTTGGCAAAACAAAGACCCTTGTAAAGAGAATCAAAGACACAACGAGGTGTTATGGCCGCGCATCTGTGCCTCATAATAAAACGCAGCGACTGATTTTGTGAAAGGGATATTAAGGTTATTCGCACAAAAGGGCAAAAGATGCGATCACTTCAGTCTTGAATTACTTTGGCCTCTCTTGCGGTGATTTTCAGAGGAAACATTGGCCCGGGTTATGACTGTAACATTGGATTTGGAGTGAGAGAAGATTGAGCGCAGAGTAGGGCCAGATTCAATTAAGTGCCTTTGTGGAGACGTGAGGAGGAGCGGCGCGAGAGGGGGCGATGGAAATGAATCAGCCCGAGCTGGAAAATGAGATTCTGGCTTTAACTTTGAGAAGTATTATAGAAATATGACAGAGGGTGACAGCACCAAGTATGAGAACAAGTCAAGTCTTGGAGCGAAGAATGGGTCTAAAGAAGCTGAACTTTAGCTTCAGATTGGTGAAATTCAGGCTTTTCCTTCTTTTTTTTATTACAACAATGAATATTTGTCTTTGTTCAGACTGATTGTGATTGAAATATAGATGCATTAATTCTGGATTTCCTATGATACTTATTCTATTTTACATTGATTTGAGATTTTCACTCTCACAAATCTGTAAGTGGCTAAAGTTGTAAAATGCCTTTAATGTAATATCACTTTTTGGGGGTGGAAATGGTCTTTGGGGCATTGCTAGTGTGGACCAGGTGGAGACCAATGCATCATGGGTATCTAAACATCTCCAAGACAATGCAAACTGCTCTTTTGACACGGGCTGTACATGGAGCTGGTCAATACCGATGGACGGACGATCTTTTGTAGTAAAGATCTGGGCATCAGTCATTACATATAATAAGATAAGATAGACTTTATTGATCTCACACAGGAGAAATTAACACATCTGGCATGGATAGAATACATGAATAATGCATGTATTCTTATATATGTAATGGTTGGTTTGTTGTTTCCATTGAATGATTATGTTATTTTTCAGACAAATCGTAAAAGCAGAAGCAACTGCTGTAGAAAACATATACAAAATGACCAACCACAACACAGGTTAGACAATAATGTATCTATTTTATCCCATATTTCTTCACTATAAGGGTGTAAAATGGACCCAGCTGCCCACCAAGCTGCCCGTCCGCCCACAGCTGCCATGTACAACCTCCACTACCATCCCGCACAAACTACACACAAGGATCATCGCAATATCTGAATAGAGAAATCATGGTTAAAACACCAAATCGTGTCTCATAATGCAACAGCTATGAGCCCTCATCTTCATGCAGTTGGAGTTGAGACTAAAAACCATCTTGGGAAATGTGGAACAAGACCAGAACAATGAGTCCTGCAGTGGGACCATGCGGCTACAATGTGTGACCAGTCCTGGACCCATGCGAAAGACTGAAGCATTCACCTCGTTTACCAACTCCAGCTCTTCCTCTGTCTGTGGAGGGGGCAACACAAGGTTAAGCGCTAAGCGGGCGGGTGCAGCAGCCAGAAATATAGTCAAAAATCTATTAAAAATAACTAGTTAGTGTCAATTTTCACTCAGAGTCAGTAAACAGGATGCAGAGGGAGAAAGATTGAATCACATGGTGCTGAGGATGTACAGTCAAAGTCAACCAACTATATCCAGGTGCATGTGTGGAATGAAACTTTACTGAAGAAGTCTGCTGATATTACTATTGATTATTATCTATTTGCTTGGAATGTGTTTATTGTTTAGATTGAACCAAAACTGGATCAAATATAAAGTAAAAACATTTTATATTGAAATATTTAACTTAAAATGTTAGAATACAAATTTGGTAGATGATTTATAACCTGCCTTGGTCGCCCATTACCGTCAATGCTGCTAGTTAATAATAATAAAACATAATTTTAGAGGCCACTAAAAATAGTCTCGCGGGCTGGATCTGGCCCCGGGCCTTGACTTTGACACCCTGTTTTAGAAGGTTCTTTTAATAAGACAAAAGTGTAACGAGGCAGTAATTGAAATCAGGAAGCCCCGCACAGACCATGAACAGAGACGAAGGGGCTTTCACCTTGGCTCACACTTCTCCAGAAACGACAACATGAGTTATTTAAACAGGACTAGCTTCATATTTTTGTCTTATTCAATGAACCTTCTAAGCCTGAGATGTTTTTACTGCTGAAAAACCTATAATCTTACATTGAGTCAGCTCGTCTCCCCAGATATGACTCGTAACTTCGTTTAATGAAACATTCCAGGCCAAACTATTATCGAGCAAAAAGCAGACACTTCGGCAGGAAAGTTGGCACATATAGATAGAGGATTTGATCAATATTGTGCGCCACAGTATAAGAAGCGTTTACATTTAGTTTTTTTAATTAATTTTTAAGAGTTCAAGAAATGGGACTTCATTATACAATACTTTTGGAACAGTCTTGGAACAGTGTCTCCTCTGACATTCAAACCCAGAATAAAAACACGTCTGTTCATCTGTGCATGAAAGTGAAAATTATATTTGTTCTTTGTATGATTTTAATGTTTCCTCTTGTTTTGTGAAGGACTTTGCCTTTCCTCGCCTTTCACAACTGCTGTGCTCAAAGTCTGAGAAAAATAGTCAGTTTACATCCCAAAAAGCAGTGATAAAAGCAGGATATTTAGTGCCGTACATTGATTGCATGTAAAAGTATGCACATGAGACTATTAGCTTTAGCATTTCCAGCCTTGCTTCTCGGATTAACTCGCTCATACGAGTCTTGTAAACAGGATTAGCAGTTGTGGCGCTCACCATCTGCATCAGGCTCTTCCCGCCCTGAGATGTGATGACTCTGAGGTCTGGCTTGCGGCTGTTGGCCATCTGCGGACTCGGAGGTGGAGGTGGGGACTTAGCCGGGACTACTTTCCCCAGACTGTTGCCGTTGGAGACCGTGAGCAGGCCCGGCGAGGCCCTGGCGCTGGTGTATCCATTAGCTGCAGAGGAGACAAAGGTGCGATCGCTCGGAAATCAATTAAATCTCACAGGTGAATGAAGCAGACGGAGGGGTGCAGACAACGGAGGCTAAAATAATCAGAGCTGGAGCTGTCTGGCTGCGTCTGGAGCTATTTTGAGACACTGCGGTGGCCTCGGTTAAAGTAAAAAAAGAATTAAAAAAAGGCAAATCCTCGAACAAGAAGTGAATGTCATTATAGTAACAATAATGAGGACACGGGACTAGCACTAATCCATTTCCTTTTCTAACAAAGAAGCTAAACCAGAGCTTTTGAAATGTAATCAAGTACGTTTTGTTTTGCCGATGTAAGGATTATATTGATCTAGGGTCGAAATGTTCCGTCTGCTTCTGTGTAAAGTAGAAAAGTACGGCTATAGAGCAGTGAGAAATAGCAAAATAACACTCTTTTATAACCTCAACACAAAACTATTGACCAAACAAATACATTTTTGAGCTAATATTGTTACAAATCATTTTATTTTAGTACATTTTACTGCCTAAGTAAGTAGCTCTGGTGCACACTGGGGTAGTCTTGCACAGTTTTTCCAATGTGGTTTTACTGCAGATAGCAAATACATTGAATCTTGAATCTTGACTATTAAGTGTAGCTGTATATAAACTGCACCAGCTAATTTTTTATGAGAACGTACATTTTGTCCACAAATAAACGCACTGAATACAAGTTTTCATAATTTTAGAACAAATGAGATTTTGTGTGAACTATATATGTAAAGGTGAGGCCCAGGGATCATAGATAATCATATAACAGACCAGATTGCGTCCCTATTTTATACATGAATGACACTGTGACCTTGTGTTAATGTCTCCATGACTGCTGTAGACGTATTACCATGATCATGAGTAGATTTGTGGATTGAGAGATTAAAAATAGGGTAAAACGTGTCTATATTGGTTTGGTCTATATTAGCTGGTGGCTGAGTGAGGGCTGTAAGATCCAATAGAAAATAAATAATTAAAAAAATCAGTGAAAGCTTGAGCGATTACGAGGTCTAATTGCCCCGTTCTCATTACAGGGAGTAATTAGGAATGAGTTTTGAGTGTAAGGAATAAGTTTGGGTTGATTATTCCTTGTCCCTTATATTTTCCCTGCCTTGTATCCCTTCTATTTCTTCTGCTCTACGTCATGAACCAATATGAACTCGGGATCCCTTTTGTGTTTTGCTTCAAATATCACTTGAACAATACGGTGAAATGTAAGCAAAGCACGAGGCGTTTATTGTCTAAGCGAAACATAACAAGACTCCCTGAGCGAAAAACACAAAAACAGCTCTTTAATGTGGCTATAGATCACACAACATGCTACGCTAAGTGTCTGCAGCGCTGCGACTAGCTTTGGTTTTTTCACTGGTGGCTTCCCCTCCTGATTCATTTCAAGCCGAATCCCAGATGGTGCAGAGGAGGAGGAGGAGGAGGAGGAGAGAAAGGCATTTGACCGAGCGAGCACATGTGGCGTTGAATAAAGAATATAGAGTATGAAGATTTAAAAGAGTACTTACGAACTGGACTAGGGCAGCCTCCGTTTGAATTATTCAGATCGCCGCCAAGAAGAGCCCCTATTGAAGAGAGGACATGAGTAATAGGGTTATGCAGAGAAGTGCCATCTCAAAGCTTTTTAATGCACTGCCAAGAGGCTTTATTATTGAAAACCATAAACGTAGTCTACTCATCTGTTACTTCAAAGCCGCGGTTTCGTCTCATCGTCGAGAGATAATTAGTGTAATGTGTGTATGAGTAAGTGCGGGTCATTATCGGCTGCTGTATGGATCATTTACAGACCAAAACATTACATTCAGGGTGTGTTTTGTGGAGGTAATGGACAATTGTGTCTCGCTGCAGATTAATCCGGAGCAGAGGAATGCGAAATGTCCCCAGGGTGAAGTGGCTCGATAGTGATTAGGAGATACAAGCGGCGTCTGTGGTTTTAACGGAGAGCCGGCGTCCAATCATAACCTTGAAAGTTCAATCTCTGCATTTGTACCGTGGCACTTTCTTTGTAAAGTTTGAAGACTGGGGGAGAGCTGCAAAGGTGGTTAAGTTTGACTGGAATCTGGAATTTTTGTATAAATAAAGAATTTTGATTGGTCCAACAGAAAGTGTTTTTTAAAAGTCCCATTTTGTGGAGAAATCTGACCACAGAAGCAGTTTTAACCCTAAACATTTTATCTTTTACAAACGTGAGAGAAAGTCACTATTTCATGAAAACACAGCAAGAGATCAACAAAACAATTTTATATTTAAATTTGAATAATGCATAATTTTCTGCAGCAGTGAAAAGTTTATTGCATTGTATTTATTTTTCACACTATTTGATTACATATTAGGGTTTTAAAGGAACAGGAGCAAGACTGAGGGCTATGGGAAGACCACGGTAGTCCTCTGAGCTGCACATAAGCCATTTTCCTTCTAACTTTAAATAAAAGGGTAACTATCATGTGATACGAGGAGTTATGTGATGTTAAATATGATGACGTTGAGTGAACACGTGGTGCATGAGGAGCACGCTGTCAAAAAAGCATTGCACTCACAAAAATCTGCGAAACAGGCTTCACTCAAGCTAACAATGAAAATATGGCCAAAACACTTCCATCTGGTAGGAGCACTGGTGTGTACTATGTGGTGCACAGTGGGGTAGTCTTGCACAGTTTTTCCAATGTGGTTTTACTGCAAATGGCAAATTAAATCATGAATCTTGAATCTTTTGAATGCACTGGAAAACGGCAGTCCTAAGTAGCTCTCAAACAGTTGGGTTAGGGTTGTGCTTTACAATTTGTCTTGCTTTTTTCTGCTTGAGATCTTGCTGCAGTTCAGTGTTCATGGTTTTACACTGGTCCAGACCAGAGCAGAGAGGATTCATGGTCCGAACCAAGTGGATCAGAAGAAAATCCACTGGAGGAATCCTAACTTTTTGAAAAATGCTACTGAAGCATTTAGCATTTTACTTTGGACTAGAGCAGAGAAAATGGTCCGAACCAAGCGGCTACTCCACCTTGTGACCTGTCCTGCTCCACCTCTGCTGCTGTGACCTGTCCTGCTCCACCCAGAGGCTACTCCACCTTGTGACCTGTCCTGCTCCACACAGAGGCTACTCCACCTTGTGACCCGTCCAGCTCCACACAGAGGCTACTCCACCTTGTGACCTGTCCTGCTCCACACAGAGGCTACTCCACCTTGTGACCCGTCCAGCTCCACACAGAGGCTACCCCACCTTGTGACCCGTCCTGCTCCACACAGAGGCTACCCCACCTTGTGACCCGTCCAGCTCCACACAGAGGCTACCCCACCTTGTGACCCGTCCTGCTCCACACAGAGGCTACTCCACCTTGTGACCCGTCCTGCTTCACACAGAGGCTACTCCACCTTATGACCCGTCCAGCTCCACACAGAGGCTACTCCACCTTGTGACCCGTCCTGCTCCACAGAGGCTACTCCACCTTATGACCCGTCCTGCTCCACACAGAGGCTACTCCACCTTGTGACCCGTCCTGCTCCACACAGAGGCTACTCCACCTTGTGACCAGTCCTGCTCCACACAGAGGCTACTCCACCTTGTGACCCGTCCTGCTCCACACAAAGGCTACTCCACCTTGTGACCCGTCCTGCTCCACACAGAGGCTACTCCACCTCTGCTGCTGCTGTTGCTGATTATTACTATCTTTAGCTTTTTAGAATAATCAATTTTTTATAATTTTTTTGCTGCTACTGGACACCTGAATTTCTCCTACGGGGATCAATAAAGTATTTATCTATCTCTGTCTGGGTGGATGAACTTTCCAGCACAATTGCACATCCAAACAAAATAGGAAAAAAAGGCACAAGTGATGGAATGTGACAAAGTACTTAAAAGAAACTCTTAATGCTTCTAAGGCTCTCATTTAGTTTTATTTTCTGCAGAGAAGTCGTGTCTGTGTCACATGGATCAGTAATGACAGGATTATTGATCAGGGAGCTCACCTGCACTGGCCGGCCGCTGCGGCAGCCCAGGTGACACCGTGTTCCTCTGGAGAGACGGTTGCTGCGGCGACAGGAGGTGGGTATCCGTGAGCGACGACGAAGTCACGTAGGAGGTAGTTACCAGGGCGTTGCCAGGGTTACTGAACTGCAGCGTGCTCGGGTTGGACGCCTGGACCGTCACCGGCATCGTGAACGTCTGAGGCGGAGCCGTGGACTGCTGCAGTGGACACAAGTCAAGTTAAAGCTGGGGTACCTAACTTTACAACCACAGGAAAAAACACTAAGACAAACCTCCTGGCTCGTTTCTCTCTCTCTCAAAACAGTTTGGTTCCATCACTGGCTTTGACAAGTTATTTTTGGCCTCAGCTTTTTTAGACAGAGAGAAAAGATCAACCCAAAGAGTCAAAAAGTGACACTTGAAGCTCCCAACAGAAAAGAGCCGAAGTGTCGTCTTCATCTTGTTAGAAACTGTTTTATCTTTTGCATATTTGAGCCCTGTGAGTCACAAGATGTGATCGAGACCAAAAATAGATGCATGTGAAAACTAGTGATAACCAAATTATTTTGAGAACGAGAAACTAAGAAATGGATTTTATTACATAATTCCATTTCTTAGTGGTTTGAAAGTTTGGTATTAGTTAGTTAGGTAGCGACAGTGGCTCTGTTGGTAGAGCATTGAGCCTGAAGGTCATGGGTTCGATCAATGAGATGTTCTCCACTGACTCCCACTAATGTCTGCTGTTGATGTGTCCATGGGCAAGACACTTAACCCCACTTTGCCTGAAGCCCCTGCTGAAAGATCAAGGCCATACTCTCTCTGACTGCCACCCCCAAACCCAGAAATGGATTAAGGGGAAGAAGAAGATGGATGGATGAAAAGTAACTCAAACTGGGGCGACAGATTTCAATATGTTTACATCCTAATATTTCCATTTCTTAAACGAATAAAGCAAAACATAGGCCAACGATTCTGTGAGAGTGATGAATGTAATCCTAGCATGATGTATAAAAAGACTACGTTACAGCCGTGCTTCCTCATCGTACACTCATATTTGTAGCATGATTGACTCATTTTTCTGTTCTGCTGCACTCAAGGCTGCAGTGAGTGTTATGCTTTCACACATCTCCACACTTTGTATGACTAAAACGTTCCATTTGAGGTTAAAACATGTCGCATCACTCCAAAAAAGTCAACTTGATATTACTATAACTGCTGTATTATTGAAGACATTTCTAGGAACATATTTATCAATCCAAATCAATCCAAGAAGACCTTTGTTAGTGTCACAGTGGGGAAATGTTGATGTTGCAGTGCACATACAGGACAGTGGTAATAGATAAGTAGTAGTAAATGCTAACTACACAATATATATAAAAGCATTTAGTTCCTGTCTGTGTGTTAATGGAGTTAATTGAGATGGATATGAGAATCTTCAAGTCAATATAATTAGACCAAATGTGACTTTGAGTAATGTTCTTCCACAGCGATTTTGTATTCACACCATGGAGCTCTCCTTATAGTAAGACAAGATAAGATAGACTTTATTGATCTCACATGGGAGAAATTTACAGTAACCAGTATAAGTACGTTTGCTTTGTGGCCACTGCACTACTATATATTCATCAAAATACGTATTGTAAATAGTAAATACTGTTTTTATATCTATTAGTTGTGGGCATTTCTCCATCCACGCCACATACAGAGATGGAAGCATTATATACACATGAGGCTGAAGTTGGACCCTCCATAACTAATCGCTCACTCACTCATTAACATTCATACCTATTGTGCGTGAATACCAAGATTAAGACCCGTGCAGACACAGGGAGAACATGCAAACTCTGCCCAGACCTTCTTACTGCACCATGTCAAATATCTACTGGGTCTATTACGCAGTCTTCCTTCATTTAGTGCATTGTTTTTGGAATAATAGACTGTGCTTTGGAGTTGTGTAGCCAACATGAAAAATTACTGTTATGAAAGAGATGCTAGGGCTTTATTATATTGGATTATAATTATTATTTTGTCTTTTTAAGTCATTCTATGTGTTTGTCAGCGTCACTTACCCCGTAGCGTTTGAAGAGGACGTCCAGGTCCTCTGTGGTCTTTCTGAACTTGTCGTCGTTGAGTGGACTTTGATCGATCGAGTCTTCTCCATCGGGCTCTGGACTGTCGCAGCCGTTAAACCCTTTCTTTCTCAAAGTCTGTGGAAAAGAACAAAGACGACTTCAAACCGTGTTCAAAGAGACCTGTACGCACTCATCTTGGATTACCGTGCTTTGTTTTTGTAGCTACAATGATGATAATATTTGGACGCTTGAAGTTTTATCTAAAATACATCTGTAAATTAGTGTGTGTTTGGTTTGTCAGTATTTCCCAGCATTCAACTGTCCTTTGTACGGTTTCTTTTTATTGATTATTTTTTCTTAAAGCTGGGGTAACTTTGTTCTTTCATAAATAACACTCAAGTAAGTAAGTAATCTTTATTCCAGAGTCACAAAGCACTTTACAAATGTTTTTTTGGGCATTTTGTCTCTCACTCCACACAGAGATGGGAGCGAGGTGGTAGGCGAAAACCGGAGCGTCCGGAGGAAACCTATGCAGACACAGGGAGAACATACAAACTCCACTCAGAAAGGTCCTGTTCCGACCGGGATTTGGACCTTTCTAGCTGAGAGGCAAAAGTGTTATGAACAAAAACGTTATATTTGGGATCCTTACAAGAAAAGACTGATTGACCTGTTTTAAAGCCAGGAAATAGTTAATATTGTAATAGTTGATGTTTTGTGGTTTGAAAGTTAAGTACCCCAGCTTTAATCTTTGATAAATGTTTGTTTTGGCAACTTTATATAAACATTTTCTCACATGGTATAGAAAAAAATAGTCCACTTCCTGTTGTGATCTGCTGCTAAGAGCAACAAAAACAAAACATATTTCACTCCATGTATAATAACAATTCTATAGAGAACAGTCTGATTTTATGGAATTATTTTTAACAATGTATTTTTATGTATTTCGCAGTTTTAAATCTAAATATGGACAACATACATTAAGGTGGTTGGGGGAAGAATGGACCCACACCACACCCATGTTTCTGGGCTTCTGTGTTTCTATAGTAATGTGTGTGTGTATATATATATATATATATATATATATAT
>JAPMNZ010949282.1:0-35117 GCA_029875035.1 Pomatoschistus microps | reverse complement strand
CCCCCTGCCCCTCCCCCTCCCAGAGCGTCGCTGTGCTGGACGTCATGAGCATAGTAATTGCTCTTGGAGTCACTACGCCTGAAACGTCATACTCAGACATGGCCGCTGGATCCGAGTAAGTTTTCACATTGAGGGATTACGTCGCTATTTTACATTTTCGTGTTTTCTACACAATTTTAGTAAAGAATATCAATTTGTCATGATTTTCCAAACACTATTTTTTAGCACAGTTTCTTTTCTATTAAAGTTTTTTTAGTAAGATTAAAAAGGACTTTTTAAAAAGTACATGATGTTTACACATTAAACATACCAAGAGTAGGTTATCTGTGTATATATTTAAAACAAGGCCTGACAGACTGTTTTTGTTGGGGCTGATCCTGTGACAGATGAAAGGTTTACAGTGCTGATAACTTTATAATTAGAGATCTAATAATTGCATAAAATGTATACGTATTCTATATCTCTGTCTTTGCACTGTATTATAATATTATAATAATTTTTATCATATCTAGGGGAATATGTAAAATTGCCTTTTTGGCGAATGTTGTTACATTTACAGAAATGTTTAAAAATGTACATGGTCCTGTTAATACAGTAATAACTGAAAGCTGATTGTCAAAATAAGTATATAATTTGTATATATTTATCTTTTATTCTGGCTACATTTACTGCTCTGCCTCTTCAGACTATTTTGAAGGCAAGCAAAGTAGGAAGGCCTAACACACATTTAAATGTAGTTAACGCTTAATCCAAGGTTGAGTCCACGTGAATGCTGGACAATATTTACCCAAGAGCCTTTTGTCAGACCCTATGCCACTTGTTGGCCGATAGTACTCTATTCAAACTTGTGTATGCTTTGTTTTCAGCCCTGAATCAGTCGAAGCAAGTCCTGCAGTGAATGAAAAGAACTTCAACCATAGCTGCGGGAGTGCACAGAGTCATGGGTATCGCAGTCTACCGTATGCTGTAAGAATATTGAATACACACATCCATTCCATGATATGTGTGGATTTATGGCCAGTCTTGAATTATAACCCCCTCTTTTATGCAGATGCAGCAGTCTTCCGTTGTGTGTTGCCAAGATCACAACTATGGTGCGCCTCCGCCCCCCACGCCACCTGCTTCCCCACTGTCCCAAACAATCATTCCCCGCATGGAGCTCAACGGTGTGGTTAGAGCTTCTCGATATCAGAAATCTCCTGAGGACAACTCCGCCGACAGTGACAGCTCTTCTGACGACGAGCTGCCCAACTCAAGCTGGTGTCAGTGTAGTCTGACAGCAGACAATATCCTCATCAAGTGTGACCACTGCAGGTCTGCCTTCATCTTTTCTTACTTTGTTTACATTTGAAGTCAAACTGTGCGTTTAAGCAGCGTTATGCTGCCATTTGTTATTATGACAAGCTCATAAAAGAAAGTCTGCTGCTGTCAGAAAAGAAATGCAACTGTGAAGGGTTTGGGCTTATTAAACTTGCAGATTTTAACTTTAATACAACAATACGTGACGTATGTTTAATAAATATTTCATTTATTATAGTAAGCATTCACAGAACTTGGAACTCTATAGAATATGAACTCACTTTTTGTAAACGTTGGTGTACTGGTAAATGACTAAGGAATCCACCAAAAACACATCGACATAATGTCTATATTATGATTATACACATATATCGCTCTTCATGGTCCTCCCATTTGAGCTGTCTTAGATTTGTTCAATTGATGACTTAAAAAAGACACATTTATTACAATATTTTTAATAGATGGTACATTTATTTAGTTTGTTTTTTATTTTATAGGGACATCGAGAGCTGTAAAAGAGAAAAGGGCCACACAAATACCGAAAATGTCTCTGGTATGTTTTTAAGCATTCACAGAAATACATGGACCATGTTATGGGGTGGATATTTGACTGCAGATTTTGTGTCATTGTTAGAAGGAGAAAGCAGTGCTACTGAAAGTGGCGATGAAGAGGTCTCCCCTTCAACAGTGTCTTACACAGCCACTCAACACACGCCCACCAGCATTAAACTCACGGTCAACAGAGTCAAAAGAAGCAAATCCAAAAAGAGGAAGAAAAGCACGGAAAAAAGTCGTGGTGTAGCAAAGGCCAAGAAGGTCAAGGTAAAGGGGACTAATGCTGGAACTTAACAAGCATTGGGGCCTCATAATTATATACTTTTTCCATCATTGTATTCAGGCTTTCAGAGAAGGTTCCAGAAAATCCATGCGAATGAAGGTATTCTTCACCAAACTAATAGCCTTAATTTTACAGCATTCAAAGGTGTACAATTGTGAAGTTACTGTAGCTCTGTATTATGCAGAATTCAACAACAGATGCGAGTGTGCTGGATGAAAACACTTCGGAGGGATGGGAAAATAAAATTCGCAAGTGGACGGACCAATACGAGGAAGCACTGACCAATCAGTACAGTGCAGATGTACAGTCGCTCCTCCAGAACCGCTCAGAAGGCTCCCAGTCTCCCTCATCACAGACCAGTCCAGCAGAGCTCTCGGACACTCTACACCAGATATCACTCTCCAGTAACAACACGGTCCTCGGCTCACAAATGCAGGTCAGTGGCACCAAAGCAGAACACACTTGTTTTTCCCATCCAGAACCTTGCATTGCATTTATCCAGTCAAGTGATAGTCAAAAGGAATAGATGGATGAGAGATTTTTAAAAAAAAAAGCCCAGTAGAGCTTATAACAACTAACAACATGATAGATGATGTATGTGGTGGTGTGATCTCCTAAGCACAGAGCGAGTTGTGGAGAGGGAGGTGAAATGGTCAGAGAGTGTCTGGGCCTGTGTCTTGTCATGTATGTTGGGTTGTGTTGAATGAGTGAGAGGGGGTGGAGCCAAATAAACGCGTTCTACATTCAACCTTTTTTTTTAACTTTTTTTAGGTTTACATAGTATTTCTTTTTTTATATTTGTATCTTGATTTTTCTTATAGCCTTTTCCATATATTTGGAAATAAAAAAATCATACTTTCTTGCTTATATAGCACCACCTTCAGTAAGTACCACAGATTTCTCTGGATCGTGCATCCCTATTCCACAGGCTGTAATATACAGGCTGTTTATACGTGAGCCCGAAGCATGATATATCCAGCCCCTTCATGAAATATCACCCATTCTTCTCTTCTCTTCTATTTGTATCTTTGCTAATTTTGTCCAAGTTTTTATTATAACCATATTAGTCAACTGGAATTGTTTCCAAAAATGCACCGGGCTTGTCTAAATGTTCATGGCCAATTTCAAACACTGACTGCAGTCGTAGGAGGGCCTTCCTCCGACTCCTCCATGAAGACCATATTTGTACATGTTTTTCTTAATAGTTGAACGGTGACTCTGTTCCTCAAGTTCAGCGCACCAGATCTTCCTTGCTCTTTTGGCAATCCCATGAGCATTTTTTTCCTCCTTGATTTATTTTCTGTTTCTGTTTTTTATTACATTCCAAACAGGAGGGATGTGAACCTGAAACAGATTAAACAGTCTTCTTTTTTGAGACATTGTGGTTGTCTCAATTTCATGCCTTTGGGAGATATTGTAATCTTCCAAAGGCATGAAATTCTCCAATATGTGACAAATATCTGCAAAGAAATGCACTAGTAAAGTACTATCAAAAATATTGATCATGAAAAAAGACTCACTTCATCACTGTATAGCTTGTGAGTGTGTTAGCTTAATATGGGACAGTCATCATAATCTATTTGTTTTCTCTAGCCCACTGCATTATTGTGTACTTTTGCCTATACCTACATGTTGTACACAAACAAGTCCTGTGACGTTACACTACTTTATAATTATTTTGCTAATATCTTTGTTGATGAATAATGACTTTCATGATATTCTCTCCCAGCTGCAGTTGGGTCGTGTTACTCGTGTGCAGAAACACAGGAAGATTTTAAGAGCGGCCAAGACTCTGGAGCCTGATACCCTCATTATCGAGTACCGCGGTAAAGTAATGCTCAAACAACAGTTCGAAGTCAATGGCCACTTCTTCAAAAAGTAAGGTCATTAGTTATTAACAGTAAAGTTTTTCAAAATGCTCTTTTATTCATGTCTGCTGTTTCGTTTTAGACCCTACCCATTTGTGCTCTTCTATTCAAAGTACAATGATGTAGAGATGTGTGTTGATGCGCGGACATTCGGTAATGATGCCCGGTTTATCAGGAGGTCTTGCACACCCAATGCTGAAGTAAGCGGTTTTATGTAACGATAATGTATAGTTTGTGTTTTTGCTTCAAGTTGCCATCGGATTCATCTTTTGTTCTGTATTCAGGTCCGACATATGATTTCTGAGGGGATGATTCACTTGTGCATCTTTGCTGTTAGTCAAATCACTAAGGATTCTGAGGTTACCATTGGGTTCGACTTTGAATTTAACAGCTGGTAAGTATTTGGATAATCTAATCTCCTTTTATTACTTGCATCATATGCAATGCTTTTTCTGATTTATACTAACTTTGCCACACTTTGTAACTTACAGTAATTACAAAGTGGACTGTGCTTGCCACAAGGGGAATGAGAACTGCCCAGTACAGAAACACAACCTGAAACCCACAGATTTGCTGAGTCCACCATCACTTTTACCGCCTGCTCCTTTGATTGGAGCAGAAACAAGGAGAAGAAAGGCCCAAAGGAAAGGGCAAGAGGGCTCCAGTGGTGAGACTAGTTTGTCTACGGAAGCCAAAGATGCACAAGGAGTCAGCGATACTGAGGTAACTAAGCATAGAATCAAACTGAAGCACTAAATCAATGTTGTATAGCCCTCAATCACTACACAAAAAAAATAGAACACAAGTATTGGTCCATAGGGGGAGTTGACCAATGTCTGTCAGTGTTGATAAATGTTCATAAATGCTGAATCCTGGATCATCACCACAGTCCTTTTTGTTAGACCCTCTAACAGTTCCGCCTGCATTGGCAATGAAAAACACTAAAACCCAGCTTTTACTGTTGAGCAAACTGTGTCATGGACCCAATTTCAATATATTAATGTGCATCTTGATTTTTATGTGGGTTCAAGGAGAAACCCTCAGAAGAACTGAAGCCTGACGAGAAGGATTTGGAGCTGTTTGAAAACGGAGTGCCTGGTTGTAGTAATAAAGTATGTTCCTCTTAATAAATTATGTTCCTACACTTTTTAAAAAGTATGCATTGAAATGTCTGAAACATCACATCAACTGTAGGAGTGTCGTAATGATTTCACGATGGAATATAAACATCATGACTCATTGAGATGTGTATGCATACATTTTATGAGAAAAACTTATTTTCTTTTTTTCCTCCATGAGAGGCGAGCAGAAACAGGCCTGCACGCTCACACACAAATGCAGAGCTTTGTGTATTTGGAACGAAACCAGGAAAGGGCTCGTGCTTGGACAAAGCAGGTGGCAGTTAACTGTACTGTGTAAATCTGACCCCAAAAAGTTATTAAGTGAAGTCTTACGAGACCCACAGTGTAATAAAAATAACATGTATGCCTCAAACGTTTTTAGTTATGCAGTTAGAGAAAATTGTGAGATATGTTCCACCCTCATACGGTACCTCTTAGATTTTTTTCTTAGAATCTAGCGAGGGCTCTAAATTTCTCATGGTAATATTTCCCTTTATGAATTAATCAGTGCATTTGGATTAAAATGGCAATGAATAAATGGTAAAAGTTACTGTCAATCTGTCGCTGCTGCCCCTTGGCCTGGACACTACTGAAAAAGGGAATTTAACAATGGTGAAAAAAAATTTCTGGCGATCCATCCTAAATATTACCATGCAATTTGTTCATAGACACCTAACAATGCAGAGAAAAAACGGCGAAAAGCAGGCTTTGCAGAGTTGAAAGAGGAATGTGTAGAAGCGGATTCTCGGAGCGTCGCTGTTGGAAGTCAAGCCACTCCAACCACTGGAGTTGGGATGAGCACACGACGCACCACCTACGTCTCTGTAAGTGCAAAGTTCAATCTGAAGAAACTAGTTAAAGTATTTTTGAATCCATTGCTTGCACTGACATTTCTCTAACTCATAATTTCCTTAGGACCCAACTCCAGCTGATGAGAAGACTCCTCTCAGCGTTCTCCCTCCTCCTGTTCCAGCTAAACCTGCACGACCTGCAAAGCCCAGGCCCAAAAGTCGAATGTCCCGTTATCGCTCGAGTTCATCACAACGAGCACGTCGTCAGCGCCAGGCTCTGGCTCAGCAGGCGGCGGCGGCAGCAGCAGCAGCAGCCGCAGCAGTGGCAGCTTCTGGTGCACTTGTTGATCAGGGTGCTGCTCAAGAAGAGGAGGCATCTCAGGGCCCCTATGGTTCAGAACAGGGAGAAGGGTTCCTTGGTTCAGTGGGCCTTTTTGATGAAGGCCAAGGTCCAAACTGTATCCACAGAGGCAATTTCCGCTACCCTAAGACCAAGAAGGTGAGGCAGCTTTGGTTAGTGACTGCCAATACGCCATAGCCATAAACTTTCAAAACTGGCAAATGCATTTTACCCAGTACAAACTTGACATTGCTGTATGTTCTTCCTGCAGTACTTGGTGACAGAGTGGTTGAATGACAAAGTGCCTGGAGGTGAGAAGATGTTCCAGGAGTTGCCAGTGGAGCGTCCTTTGAGGATAACCACAGACCCAACCGTTCTGGCCACCACTTTGAACATGCTGCCCGGTCTGTCTCACACATCCATGATCTGTACAACTCCCAGACAATACATCCGCTTTGGTTCACCCTTCAACCCTGAAAGACGCAGACCCCGTCCGCTCCAGATGGATGGCACTTATGGCTGTTACAAGAAGGTGAAGTTTGGCTTAATAAACCATAAATAAAACATCATAGAAGATGGTTGTGCTTTGGTCTGCAATAGTTTCAATTGTTTATTTGGAATCTGCACAATATATTTAACATACACTAACATGAACACAATACAGATATACAGTTCGAGGTTTGAAGATGGGTTAGATGAAGCAAACTCTTGGATTTTCCCCTCATCCATTCACCACAAGAAAATACAATGGAATAATAAAATAGAAATATTGAAGTTGTTCATTTTAGCACACCTGAATTAGTTCAAAATTCAGATAATCTCATGAAAGCAAAAAACGTAATGTTTTTTTCTTCCTGTGATATTTCCTTTCAACAGAGGTGGATAAAGCAGATGGAAGATGAGAGCTGCTCCGTCAGTGTTGAAGACGGAACAGAGTCCACCCTGTCTCAGAAAAGTACAAGTAGCAGGTCAACTCCCAATCCACTGCCCACTGGTCAGTCCCCTGTCTGCCTACATACATATTTCATTTAAAGCTGGTGTAGCTAACATCAGAACTCTTTTCTTAATAGAAATCTTTTGCATGCTCTTTAAAAAGCCCTGTGAGTCTCTATTTGATAGTAAGCTCATTGGCTGAAAATTCTGATCTAAAGACGTGACAGAGGTAAAAAATACATACAGTATATGTTTCTCTCGCTCACTAGTTGGATTTCAATATAGTGCCTTGAAAGTTAGGTACCCCAGCTTTAAGTCAAACTGAGAATGGTCTTTGTATATGTTTTTATTCATTCTTTCCCAATTGCAGAAGGCAGTGCACCAATTAAAAAGCGCAGATCAAAGTATCTGACTGAATCAACACCAGCAAACACCTCGGATCATTTACTCCGGCCGCTGTCGCCCATAACTCCCCCTCCTCCAGACGACCACCTTCTGCTCCACACGGCTTGTCTTTCTAACGGCCTCTTCTCCCCCTTGCCCTCACTGCCAACGAGTCGCTGTAACACCCCACTGCAGTTTGAGGTACATACTCTTACGCTCATTATAGGCAAATCATCTTTAGTTGTATAAAACAATTTACAATTTCAATAACAATTAATGAAGGTGCATTTATTTTATTATATGTATTTATTATATGTATTTATTTCAGGCAAACACAGGAGCATCATCACAGTTGCTATTATCATAAAAAAGCATACTTATAACAATAATCCAAAAACTGTTTTGCCTGAAAGGGAGTGGGAAGAAGAGGACTTCCCATCCCATTTTCCATTTACACATCAGCTTCTCTGCAACTGCAAACTTAAAAATGTATTAAAAAATATCCTACCCAGAGAGCAAGAATTGATAAATACAAGAAAACTAAGGAAAAGCATGGCGTGCTACAGATCATTGTAACCTCAGTAATACAACAGAGAAGTAAACAAGACCAGTGATATTAGACAAAATATCAATACTTTTGATTTATACACGCCTTAATAATAATAATGCATCGGTTTTATATAGCGCTTTAATTTTGGACACTCAAAGACGCTTCACATATCATTATTCATTCAGTCCATACACGGTGGTGATAAAATACCACTGTAGCCACAGCTGCCCTTGGGCGCACTGACAGAAGCGAGGCAACCAGCATGTGCCATTGGCCCCTCCGACCACCACCAACCATTCACACACACCAGACTCATTTTTAACAATGTCAAAGAAAAAGTCTGAATAATAGATGGGTCAGTCTTCCTTACTTCCACCACTGTCTTGTATAACTTCGACACCTATATTTAAATCTAAACTTGGTTTGTCTCATTAGAACATATCGTCACCAGAGGCATCTCCAGTCCACAGGCCGGAGTCCATTTCTCCTGAGGTACTATTTTACCTAAACTAAATCTTTCTGTGGTCAGGAATACATTACTTAACTCTTTGTAACTTTCACTCTGTATGTCTCAGCCATGTGTGCAAACGGACTATGACATTTCTCGACCGCAGTTTTTGGAAGTGTCGCTCTCCTCCAGCCTGGAGAGTCCAGCAGCTGTCATGTCCGATGAATACTCCCTACCTGGAGGTGCTTTAGGCCCTGATTCTCAAGGCCCAACACTTGGAACTAATTCATTGAACCAAGCCTCTTGTCTGTCATCGGACCAAAGCCGGGAGCAAAATTTCAAGACAGAATTCAATCTCATTTATACCTGTTCACCTCTCAATGCAAACCTGGGGAACGCTGGCCCGTCCGACCAGCGGCTCCCGAAAGCAGAATGCTTTTCCCCTGCCGAGTCTCTTCACAGCTCTCTGAGTGGGCATGGCCTCATGGGGGACCATGGGTCTATGTCTCCGTACGGGGATACTCTTTATGGGGGAATGTACCCAGACAGTGGCACGCCACCTCACATGGGCAACCAGCCTCAAAAAAAGAAGGCAAGTATTGTACATTGAGATGACAGCATTTGTTTCTTTATTGTACTACATGTTATTGTATACTCTGATAAGTAAATATTATTGTAATGCGACTGCTTTTTGTATTTTAAGGCATTCTAATTCTGCAGATTCAAAATGTTTAGTTAATATATATATATATATATTCTGTGTAAATATTTTCAGTTGAATTGTGTATATAATTAAGATGAGATAAGATTAACTTATAAGTATGTTCCTAATGAAAAACCACATGGAAAATTGAAATCAACAGCACCTCAGTAGACTCGAGCTTTGACCTCTCCTCCTCCCACCCACAACTTTGCTTTGTTTGCCAAGTTTGTCTTCCACTTTTTTCCAAGGCAGAGGGCCAAGCAGTCACCCATTAGTCTGGTGACAGGGAAGACACATTACCAGGCTATAGCTGTAAGAAGTGAATACAAGAAAGTTCAAAATATGGTGAATATTCTTAAAACTGCCTTTAGTGTGCATGTCAGTATTTTATTGCATCTGCATACAACACCTCCATTATACAAGCTCTGTCCTCTCCCTCCAACTGACATTGAGTTGTTGCGATCATGTTTCGTGACGCATGAGTATTGTGTAGTTTAATGTGAGCTCACTAGTTGTAACAAGCAGAAATGTAATAGTATCCTGCCCATTGTGCATCTATAGATGTGTATATTATATGTATCTCTCTCTCGTTGAGCTGGACAATTTATCTAATTAGTTTGAATAAATTGTCAGGAAAATCAAGGTTTAAAGAGTTTGGGGATCTGCCTCCAGAGTCCACGTAGAACAGTGTGTTCCCAGAAAAAGCTTACCTTGATTATATTTGCGGTGCCAGTGTATATATTATTATTCTCTGATTGGTTTTTGTGGGAAATAAAAAATTAAGTAAACTGTTGGGGGGGAAAAAAGCCAGATATCTCTTTTTTTTTTTCTTTTTTCTATAAGCTATTCTTTGGTAACTTAGATTTGAATAATAAAACTAAAAAAGTACTGTTTGGTGGCCTCATTTGGTAAAGTCTCATTCACACTGGCCTTGTGATCTGAACCAATGTACCGCCGATGGGCTCTAAGATTAATAACAGTAGCTGATCATGTATGACAAATGACTGAGCGTTTTACTTTATATTAGCTCTAAATAATTTGAAGTAAAATGCGTTCATTGAGCATTGACCCTTTTGTGTGTGCCGACATATCACTCTGAAGTTGCGCCCTCCTTCTGTCATGTCACACTCCCCCATGTGTTCACAGACGCCTCAAATGTTAACATGTTCGCAGTGTATGTGTGGTCTCTGGTGTTGGTGTACGTCCGAGCGGTCTGTGGATGTTGTGGGTGTCCTGTATGGTTGCATTTTGTGATGGTTTCTATTTCAAATGCCTGCTCCATTGTAAATGCTGTAGCTGCTTTATGCTACTAACCATGCATTCAGTTCGCAATAGTTATGCACCAAGCTCCATAGCCAAAGAGAAGTGATCTGTGCAGGTGTTTCCATAGTGATTAAGTGGACTGGTCAGGTGTGCATTCAAAAGTGCATGGCGTGTTTTGTCAGATTGATGTGAATGCAGGGTTCCCATGCGTCTTGTTTTTATTTGTCTTCGTCATAGATGTATAGCTGTCCATTTTGTAATGGGACTGGTTTTTGAATAAGAGTTGGAGAAAGTCCTTTTTAGCATCTGTGGGAACCCTTAAAAAGCTGCTTCGTGATGGTAATTAGTTTGATGATCACCTTGTTTTTCCTCAGGTGTCTTTGCTTGAGTACCGGAAAAGGAAGCGGAGCTGTGGTCGAGACCCCGAGTCCTTAAGTGCCACACACACGCCCATTAGCAACCATTACATCCAGGACACTCATCACACTCAGCGGCTCCAGCATCGGGCCTCCCCTCACCCCTACCCCCCCTCTGCCCCGCCTTACTCCAGCCCCCACACAGAGGCAGTCAGCCCCTCGGAACCACAGACCCCCGTCTCGTCCCGACACCAGGACAACCAGTGGTGAGCATTTTTGACAAGCGTGGGTCTGACCTCGTCTGCCTTCACAGTCTCTGTAGTGGTTGAAATATGTTGTTTGTGTCCCGCGCTGATGAAAGATTGTTGTACTTGTATCTTTTTTCAGGATGGTTCCGACGAGCGTTGAACGTCTAAGAGAAGGGCAAGGCGTTCTGGAGCGAGTGCTGAGGAGCATCAAGAGTGAGCGCACCTACAAGCACGGAGACGGTTCAAGTGACAAAGAATGTGGTAGGTGTGCCATAAATGCGTATTTTAGTTTTATCATTATTTTTGATGCATCACAATCAATAACGATTGGTTCTACTTACAGAAACAACATAATTTCCATGCTTTAAATCTGTGACTATCAAAATAGGAACGTGGTGTTTAAAGTCCACAGTCCGAAAAATATTAAAAAATAGTGCAAAATAAACAAAATGCATTTGAAAAGGGGATTGGATCAAGTACACGTGTATTTGGTTGACGTGATTTTACTGTAATTCATTAAAGTGTTTTTCTTTTCAGTCTACAGAGAGCCAGCGGACTGACAGCCCCTCATTCCCTCATCAAACCTCCAGTCTCCATTCCAAGGTTCCTTCAGTCCCTGGGAAGGCTCGCACTTGCGTCTGGGCCACTCTTTGGGTCACCTTCTTGACCACTCTGTGACTTCCTAAACTCCCTCTTCTGAGCGCTCTACACCAGCAGCTGGCCACAGGACCGAGGCTGCGCCGCTGGACTAGGCACGGGTCACTGATCCATGTTTGAGGATGTGTGCAAGAGCAAGAGGTGCTGTGAAAGTCACTCACGAGTAGTGCATTCAGGTTGTTTTGGAACTTACAGGACAATGGATGTTGAAAACATCCAGGAACAAGGACTAGTGGATTTATTTGTTATTTTTCTTTGTTTCCGTTGCTTTGTGGGATATTGTTTGATACGTTGCCCAAAGATCATAGACACTTTATGGAAATGATGACTGCTTGGATCCCCCCTCCTGCTTTCTAAAGTGCCAGGCTCAAGTGAGGTTCACAAACATCCGTAAACAGCAGTATCAGTTGGGATTCATGGGTGTATTTTGACAAAAGTCAACAATGTGTCCGTAAAGTATCCCTCAATCACAAATGTTGGAAAACGAAAGTGCAGAAAATTGCGTGCTATTAAAGCCTACTTTGACTTGAAATTCTTTACGCATCACACCTGATGTCCAACATCCATGTATTGTATTGATCTGAAAAATACATTTTAGATCTATTGAACCAATACAACTGAAGTGTTATTAAAGTTTAGACTCATCAGCAATAAACATTTGTGAGGCCAGTCGGACAATGAAGACTATGTTTATGGTAGAGGTTTTTGTTTTTAAAAACTGCTTCAGACTAGCCAACATTCTACCTGTTGCCTTGTACTGTATCAGCCCATGGTGTATGCCTTTATAATTTGGACTTTTAAAAACTTATGTTTTGGGTATACAGACCACAGACCATACCTAATCTCTAAACCCTAAAGGAGAATTGAAAATGGAAGCTGATATGCAGCTATGAATGTATATTTTAAGTGTATAGTACTTCAACTTGGTTTTACTACACTGGGGTTATGTGGTTTTTTAGTTAGTCGAACCATCCATCACATTCTTTCAGCCCAATCTTGTCAGTACCATTCCATTATTAAAGGCTTTCAGTAAACTCAATTATAACTGGTCAAAAATGTAGTTTTCCCTTTTGACGTCTACTTTTATTTTCTTATTTAAAATGCTGTCTGTCACTGACATCTATTGGATCTGATGCAGTTCATGCTCTTGGGGATTAAGGTGCTGCATTATCCAGTGAAATAAAAGCCAGTTCTGCATCTAGAGCTGATCTAGCCACTATATTAGTTGAAATCGGTTTTATTTTGTTCATATTGAGCAGAGTTTCCTGTGATTGTGTTTAGAGAAATAACCAAATAGGCATTTTATTCACATGTTGGGTTTGATTTGTTCAACAGTACTACTTCCCCCATTTCTGACCAGTCCTTGCATTCCATGTGATACCGAGGGATCTGAGGGAGTTTTTGGATAACTGTTAAAAGTATATAACTACTGCTGCTAAGTTCTATTGGAAGAGCTACTTCTCCTTGGAAGAGTTGATGTATTTCTTTGTCGCAATCCTTCTGATTGAAGGGGCGGTTATGCTAATGCAGTGGTGGGACCTTTTAGCTGGTCTGAATGCCAGCGCCACACTGGGCTGAGCAGCTCTACTTCTGTTTTCCCTGCTACAACTTCAACACGAGGAATGTTTGACCCAAACCGAAACGTTTGTGGGTCAAAATTACCAGCACCTTAAAACAAGAGATTCAACCTTAAAACACAAAAGGACATTGTAAGACTATATGACCTGTGTATAGAAAGATATGTGATATATAGACCTGTATGAAGATATAGTACACATGAATCATGATTTCTGTTTTCTGGTCATTTGGAAGTTAATCTTTGGGTCTGCTCCTTGGTTCCTCTCAGATGCTGCATTCTTTTTTGTACATTTCTGTTTGTTTTGTTTGTAATTTCCACACAGATCATAGTAGTAACTAATTCAATTGTTGCCCTCCAAAAAATTTAAGAAAAGTTGTATTGCATTTTGATAATAAAATGATAATGATAATGGATTTTTTAACCGTTATTATACTCTGGAATCTGATGTGTATTTATTCTCATATCTCATTTGTTCACATACTGTTTCACTGACATCACACAAGTCATATCGGACGCAACATAATTCATTGGTGTTCGAGACAGAAAATACCTGTGTTAGATGAGGCCCAGTGAGCCAATAATGTTTATTTGTATGGTGCATTTCATATAAATACTGCTTGTAATAAGTATAACCCAAGGTGCTTGATGTAAAAGCCCCCATTTAAAAGTCCCCCAAAAATGTATCAAAGTCCTTAGAAACCTGAACATGTCCATTAAAATGCCTCTGGGATGAGGAGCAACACTACTTCAGATAGTTCTATCAAAAGCTGAGGTGGAACTTGCATATACTTTATATACTTTATTGATCTCACACAGGAGAAATTTGCAAATTGAGAGGTATAGAATACCATAGTTCAACAGTTTGCTGTCTGAAAATCCCAATCTCTTTATGTCCACCCTCAAAAATTAACTTTGTATAATTTAAAACCCATCTGACTATAGTTCCTGACTCAGATAAAGGAACATGATGAACCAGTTCCTCACTCTGAAAACAGTTTGGTTCAATCATTAGAATTCACATGCATGTATTTGTATGGTCTCCGTCACATTAGATCAGCATGTTCAAAGTGTTGGTCTCATGTGAATGAGTTCTGTGATGCTGTGATAGGATACACACTGCATTGACTGCTGTAACCCACAGAAGATCATCAAAGAACATTTTAGTCAAAATCCATGGATGAACGCTAAAGTGAAACTAGGAATTCACACATTGGTGTTTCAATCATATGATGCTATGGCTTATAAGTTTTACTTTTTAAAAAAAAAATCTGCAGAGTGCAGTTACGGGGAAAAAAATTAAAGGGTTATTTTGAAGAAGATGACCCCCGGCTCATGTGGAACGGTATAAAAGCCATCACGTCCTGGAAACCAAGTGCTGAGAATACTGAATCTGTTAGCCAAGCTCTACCTAAATATGCTTTTACTTTCTTGCCTATTGTATTCCCAAATGTTTCAATCAGGGTGCCTTCACTGTTGGTCCAGTGGGTCTTATCCAGGACCACAGGAAAGCCATGAAAACTTCTTCGAGCAACATGCCCCTGTTTTAAAGAGTCCACCTGGATGCATTTTGTGTCCTTTGCTTTTCACATTGTACATTCATGATTGTGTGTCTTGTGTGTCTTCCTCTGACTTGATCATCAGTTATGCGCTTGTCTGGTGCACACTGGGGACTTTTGCACATACATTCCCGTGCGGTTTTACTGCAAATAAAAGAAACCTTAATCTGAATCAAAAGTGAAAAGTGGACCCCGCTGATTAAGCGTCAAATTGAGAGATAAACACAGAATGCTGTGGTCTGATTGTTTGCAAACTTTACTTTTACACGACTCTAATCTGGAGTAACAAACTGTATTATTCATTGAACAAAAAAAGTAGTACACAGCATTAAGATGACACGAAACAGCCAATCAGAGGCCGCGCTTCCCCTGCCACCCTGTGCAAAATAATTCGGTGGGAGGGGGACAAATACTATGAACTTCCGGTCACGTGTCTACTCCATGTTCCTGTTTACTGTTTTCTTTAGCTCGTACGGTGCAAACATCGCGCATTACAACATCAGTGTTCAGCTCAGAGCCTGAAGACGCCTCAAACCTCTGCTTTTGTCAAATATGTTTGATGATTTGTCTCTACGGACACGGGGACGTGTGGAGGCTCCGCAGGTGGTGTAGCTTGTAGGTCAGAGTTAGCTTTCGGGAACTCTCAAAACAAGTGCATGTGTGGGTAAACCTCGGGACTCAGCGATATATGTGCTATTGCGAAACCACCCGGATTTACCCGTGGACGTCTTTAATTATTGAGTCTTGTATCTGGCCTGTTGACCGTGTGCAAACGGGGCTGTGTGGCTGTGGAGCAGAGGGCTGACTGAAGGCTCCACCACGGCCCTGAACTCCCGGCGAGTCCCCGGCTCCGGCCCGTTCCCGCGGGCTCTCAGGAAGAAGTTGGCCGGGAAGGGATGGCCTGTCCGCCACTCCGGAGCCAAGAGCCAGGGCGCTGCTGTGTATGAGGGAGGCCACGTCAGGTTACAGCCTGTCGCCCTGGGTAGAGGCTCTGCCATGGCCGCCTCTGGACTGTCACTGAGAAAGAGCGAGGAAATAGCAGATTTAATCTATTTGTTCTCCAAGACGCAGTACAGGGCAAAAGAAGTAACTCCACAGGTGAGCCACAGTGTGAGGGCATCTAAGCATCTCTGCAATCATGAGTCCTTTTGTAGCACAGCATAGTAATATATTCTACGATCATATGTACTGGCTCAGGATATATATATATTATGTGTATATTTCAGGTGGAGGAAATTGAGAGACGAACCCTGGACTTATTTTCAAAGGACTACAAGTACAGTATCATCCACAACTATAATGGAGAGGTGTGCGGACACTACCCGCGGCAAATCGTGTTCCTGGAGCAGGAGCTGGAGTGCGAGAGAAGCAGGTATCCTCTACGGCAAAGTCCATTCAGTTAGCTATTATCATGTGTTTGTTTTCTTGTGGTCTATGTCCTCATCTATAGCTGATCTAAGACCAAAGGTTGGCTTTCATCCACCACCCCACAACTGTTCAGAAAAGGGCCAGAATTATTGAATTGTAATTCTAAATCGTTTCCATCAATTGTTGCTTTTGTGTGTTTTATTATTAAATATATGATGAATTGACAATGACAAGCGAGTGAAATCTTATTTTGTATGTTTCAGAAGGGAAGCTGCTGTGCAAATCGGTAAGCTTGAGGACCTGGTGAACAGGAGTAAGCTTGCCCGGTGTAGGGGAAGATTTGTTTGCCCTGTCATCCTCTACAAAGGAAAGGTACCATATTTACATTGATTTCACTTGTATCTGTCTAGACACAGACTAATGCAGAAACAAAAACGAAGCATAAGGAAGTCGTTAGTTTCACTTCAACAGTAGTTGTGAATGATAATTTAGCCCAGAGCTTACCAGTAGTAAGTCATCATTTACATAAAGCGCAAATGACTGACAGAATCAGAAAGTGCTTTTCATCTGTTGCAGGCATTTTCCCTGTCTCACTCTACACACAATGTTAGAAGAGGGGTTTCCATACAGGAGCCTCATGCCACACCTACTGTAGTGGTAGCATATGTAGGATGTATTTAGCAGCAACATTAGACCATTAGACATTGGGAAACACTGATTGAGTCAACAAAAATGTAGTCGAAAAACTTCTTTAGAACTGTTTGCTGCAGGTATTTATGTATAGGAAGACGGAAATGTGTGTCATGAGATATTTAAATCATGTTAAAAGAGGAAGTTCATATTTCTTTTTCTTCCATTTGCACGATGAGAGCATTTGAGTGGATGATGTCTTTAAAATAATTGATAGATGTGAGCCCAGTATCCTGAGTATCTTTTTTCATACCATTTATTTTAAGATGTTGTATTGGTGAAAATGCAGACATACAGATGAATACAATAAGACTGGACGAAAGAACAGACAACAGTGTGTTTGTGTCTGTGTGTGTGAGTGTGGAGTGCTTATTTTAGCAGTTTGATTTACCCATAGATGTCTTTACTAACTACATTTAGATCTATTTGTCTTGTTTTACAACCCGCTCTGGGACTACAGTGTAAAGGATCCTCTGTCCTATAACCTGGTTCTAGCATCTCTCCCATGGCTTGATTAATGTTTTGTTGTGCACTGTCCCTGTTCTAACAAGATTATACATACTACAAATCCTTTTCAGTTAGAGACCCCTTGAAGAATAGCAAAAATAATAACAATTCTGAATGGGTCACTCATCTACACTTTTCTTTTTAGCATATTTGTAGGTCATCTACTCTAGCAGGCTGGGGGGAGCTCTATGGTCGAACAGGCTACAACTATATATTTTCAGGTAACTTTTATAATAAGAATTTCTTTATGAACATGAGTAAAAACTAAGGAATGAAGAGGCCTTTGATTACTTTGCTTCACTATGAACTTGCAGGAGGCACTGAGGATACGGTGACAGAGGCGGAGGAGGTTCTAGAGGACGACGGCGGAGTGAGGTGACGACAATTCTCACTTTAATATTCAAAATGGCGCCATAGGAGGTTGCCTCAGTCTAAATATGGAGCAACTACTGTGTATAGACCACAGACCACATCTCTGCTCTACAAGAATGTTCTGCTTTTATGCATGTTGACATTTGTATTGTCCATAAGTAATGAAATATTGGTATCAAAATAATGTATAGTTAACCATGTAGGCGCCAGTTTTGAAGTAGTTTCTAAACTTTTAGGGCTTCACCTTTTTCCTGTTTTTCATACATGTATATATATTCTTTAACTATGTAGAATTTCAGGAAACTAGATTTAGTAAGCTCTACAGGAATGTCCTGTCATAGACCGCATACCTTAGTCACCTGTTTGTCAAATGCGGAAGAAGCCAATTAGAACATATTGTGTTGCTAAGGTGGTTGCTAAGGCAAGCTGAAAATTCCCCTGTGAATGATTGGTCAATCCTTCTTTGGCTCATATCTGGATTTACAAAGACTAAATCAAAATAAAAACATCAGGATCATAACCAGCACAATACCACAGATTCTTACAGCCCAAAATGGTGGGACACTTTTCGATGCAAGTCAATAGGAGCCAGTGCGACTGGGGAAAAACTTTGTCCATACGCGCTTCCCTCTTGCGCTTCATTGAGCTATCTTTGTTTTGTTTGTTTCTGTCCTGTCTCATTTAATGTCTATGAACATTTGTGTCCATTGCAAAGCTTAAATCATAATAAAAATATAAATTCAACGAGTGGAACGATTATGGACAATGTTCAGTTTTTCATTGCCTTCACATGTTTCTGCAGGAATGGGGACTCTCAGCTGTTCGATAAGGTCCGTGGACACGACATTAAGCTGCTGCGTTATCTTTCGGTGCGATACATCTGCGACTTGATGGTGGAGAACAAGAAAGTCAAATTTGGTTTGAAGTAAGAGCATGACCTTTTATATCCATGGCCTGAGATGTTAGTTTGCTGATATGACATAGTCTTCTTTGCAATTTCAGTGTAACGTCTTCTGAAAAAGTGGATAAAGCTCAGCGCTATGCAGATTTCACTCTGCTGTCAGTGCCTTATCCAGGTAAACTTACATGTTGTCCTATTGATCTATCTATTGTTCTGACTTAATATATTAGAAATGCATATACAAGAGAATAGTTCATGAGACTAAACATGGTTATAAGATGGCCTACATCAGGGGCGTCAAACCGGTTCCAGAAAGGGCCGTTGTGGCTGCAGGATTTAGTTCCAACCTGAGCACACTGCACACTCCACCCATTTTATCAAATCTTCAGATTAAAACTGGATTCACTTGAGGAAATAGGTGGAGTCTGGTGTGCTGCTTCTCATTTTAATCATAATGAACATATATTAATATAATTCAAAATTTTTATTGTATTTATATTGGGCACAGCATGGAACTATACTCCTCCGGTAAATCTTACTGGTGGTGGTTATTCCAGGGGGACTTTTTAAAATATACATTTATAGATAAATAGATACTTTATTGATCCCCGTTGGAAATTCAGGTGTCCAGTAACTGCAGAAACGCATCCATCCATATCATCAAGAAATTGATGATTCTAAAAATAGCTATCAATAGTATTAAAAATAAAACCACTCTTTAGCTCACAGCAGCAGAGGTGGAGTAGTCACTGGGTGGAGCAGAGCAAACCACAGCAGTAGAGATGAAGTAGCCTCTGGGTGGAGCAAGATGATGAACAATACCTAACCTAGATGATACTTCAGGGTCATATAGCCAAAATGTGTATTATAATCTCAATTGCATACACGTTAAAGTTGCAAATATCTCCTTTAAGTGTTTGTACAATAGCGATGATATTTCTCTTGCATTCATATGGTGACGTCACACTGATCTTTCTCTTCAGGGTGCGAGTTCTTTAAGGAGTACAAAGACAGAGACTACACAGCAGAGGGTTTAGTTTTTAACTGGAATCAGGTACTGTATTTTTGTGTTTTGAATATTTCCTCTTTTTCTTCTGACAGCGTTTCTTTTCTCTGTTACAGGATTATGTGGACGCTCCGTTGACAATCCCCACCTGCTTCACTCAGAACCTCAGCATGGACTGGAGCCTGTACCAGGTTAGTCCAGTTCTGTCGTCAGAGCAACATGGTGATCTATACTCTTATTACTGAAACAATGGATAGTATAATTGCATAATTTGTTATTATTTATGTGTGTGTTGTATTTTCTAAATCTATTAAAATTGAGTTATACTAAATGTAGTCTGTTCATTTTAGTCTTGGGACTTGGTCGAACAGACTCAGAACTACCTAAAGCTGCTTCTTCATATCATCAACAGTGATGGTAGGTAAACAGTACTCACCGTGCTATATATTTATATTTATGTACAGTATACATGTTTCCAAACAAGCTTCTTCTTGCTTCAGATGAGAGCGGGCTGCTGGTGCACTGCATATCCGGGTGGGACAGGACGCCTCTGTTTATCTCACTTCTCAGAGTTTCTCTGTGGGCTGTAAGTTCCCCAATGACATCATGACTATGTGACAATAGGTCGTAAAAAGGATTGGACCAACTGAGCGTGAACATCACCTGTAGCATTTCCAGAAGAATACTAATCGAGAGAGAGGGTGGTCTGTTCCCACTCGTGCCACTCATTTACTATTCACCAAAGCCAAATTCAGATGTGCAGATATGACCTGAATAACTGACCACAGGGAAGATCAAGATAAACACACCAGGATCACATAAAGAACAGTGTTCAGCTAAGACTTTTTAAGACAAAACATTTTGAGTGTGAGATAAGTGGTTAGGAGCCATAGGAGCACTTTCCTATTAGGCAGGCTAGAACTAGCGGGTTAGCATTGTCCATATCTATTGTTATGAAGTCTATGGATGTGACGTGTATAATATAAACACTGATGTTTGAAATGTGATGTTTTCCCTCAGGACGGGATTGTGCACGCTAACCTGGAGCCAGCAGAGATTCTGTACTTGACCATCGCATACGATTGGTTTCTGTTTGGGTAAAATGTTTTATTTATACTTAATCATTTAAAAGTGTCTTCTATTGTTCGCTAACAAGAAAAAAAACAATCCATCATATTGGGTTTATGGGTCAAGTTCATCTTGTCTTTAGAGATTAGATTAGTTTTTTATAGAAGAAGAAAAGAGATACAAACAACATTCTTTGTTGTCATATTCCCCACATTATTCTGTGTTTTTGCTGGAACAAGAAATAATCATATTTATGTTTGCTTTCAGTCACATGCTGCCTGATCGACTCTCCAAAGGAGAAGAGGTCTGTACCTCTTTCAGCTAAACATAAACATTTGTTTTTATAAATGATTTAATGGTTCAATTTTCTTTTTATAGATATTTTTTTTCTGCTTCAATTTTTTGAAGCACATTGTCTCAGAGAGGTTCTCTGCTGTAAAGAGACAGAGGTGTGTCCTTTTTATCGTATTGTACATTTCTATATGTGTTCAATATATGAATAACACTTGAGACAGAACTTGTGGTCATCAGATATATTTCAAGAGATCCTAATGGCTTTAAATCAAGATTAACCCTAAAAACTATTCAGTAATACCTGGCTGTAGAAGTGACCTCATGCAAACGTAATACATATTTTGCCACTGAATCGTTTTTTCAGTCATTCATTTTTGAATCATGTGTTTTTGTTAAAATCCTGTCATTACTTTTTCTGTATTTTTTCAGAAGGAAGAACTCACAGTTCAAAGACAATGACTTCACGGTGGACGACCTCTGTCAGTTAAGTAAGTGATGGACAGTTTTTAAAAATCCAATTCTCCACAGTAGTTGTCTCGGAGGACTTTGCAAATGTTTCGATTATTCAATCAATCAAATGGACCCTAAATTCTGACCCAATGTAACATTTTATAAAAGACAATGGGCTTCACAATCTCATCCCATCAGTTAACTAGTAAACTGATGGAACACACATGGACTTCTGCTTTAATTTATTACAACTTGCAATAAAATACGTTTAAAGCACTTAATGAGTAATAATGTAAACGCGGCCTAAGGAGATGTTGCTTGTTGCAGAGTCGCGAGACCGTGGCAGTGTGACCAGCCTGAGCAGTGAGTTCTCCCTCATCACGGAGGAGCTCGGAGGTCCGTCCAGCGTCAACAGTGACACCACAGACCTCTTCATGAACCAACCCAATACTGCCACCTGGTCTGTACTGGCATGAGGCCTATTTATTATTATCATTATTATTCAGCTTCTTTCAGAAATATTATGGGCCATACACGGCATATGTTTCAGATGGATCTGATTTATACACTGTATTCACTCCATGTGACCTAAAGTATTTGCTGCTAAATGATCTCGATCTCCGGGTAATTCCTCCACTACAAGAGGAAAACTGTACATTGATCTTGCTTTTATGCAAGTATATTCTTTTCACATCCAGTCAACTATTTTGCCTTACAAGTAACACTATACTAAAACAGTTATGTTTTAAAGATATTACAGCCAGGCAAATGTTATCAGAAGTCTAAAACGAGTTACAGCTGGACGTTTTGCTACCAACGGGTAGCTTCCTCAGGGCTTAGTTTGGTGACTGGGACTCGCCTCTCATGACTACATCTAGTCATATCAATAATTGTGTTCATTCTGCAGGTATGTGGATTCCTCTGCAGTTCAAATACCATCAGTGGACTCGTCCCACAGTTTGAGAAACACTTGTCAATGGTATGAACTCACTTTTAATCTCGTACATAAGGCCTATCAAAATGTGTTGTGGATGGGAAATACTAGCCTTTTGTGATTGGCATACGTCCAATATTGTTTCTGTAAAAGTTATTACATGATTAATATATTGAGGTAACAATTTTGTATTATTAGGAAACAGTACCATACTTTTTCCAATTGTTGTCAAGACGTAAAAAAAGTAGCGGCTTATAACCCTGAAAGTACTGTAGTTCTATTTTTGTGTGACTAACATGAAATCCAAATTAATGCAAGATAAAGTGTGGTAATGTAATATAAAGAACCTGAAAATCAGACATTGCTTCTCACAATTTATTTTTTGTTCTTACACTTGCACTATGACGTACATAATCACATGTTTCCCTGAGCCTAACGAGCGTGACATCTTCATCAGTTGTACTTGTTTGTGGCGCAGGAGGAAAGGCCCGTCGCCCTCTGTGCCTGCGCCTATGTCGACCAGATTGGAGGATAACGCACCTCATCCTCTGAGTGAAGGCAGGTCCTCCAGCTCCTCCTCCTCCAACCAGTCCGACCACGGGCCCTCGCACACCGGCAGCAGTCCGCTCGCTGTTCCTGGAAGAAGGTATGATTTTTTTCTCCCATAATTATTCACTGTGACAAGTTTACATGGTAGGGCAGTGGTTAGAGCTTGTGCGTCACAGCAAGAATGTCCTGGGCCCTACTCCTGGCCTGTTGCAATAGGTGCATGAACAATAGGTGTGAATGTGTGCTGTATGAGTGAATGGTAATCATGGTTAACATGATAATCAGAAGGGGAAGTATAGGATCTGTAAATGTTAGGCTTATGTCTGGGGAAACTGGTAAAATATGTAGACTATAAGATTTAAATCTTAAACTATCAATTACAATGGTGTAAAAAGAACTGTAAGTACATATCTGCTCTGAGGCAAAATAAACTGGGTATTGGATATTGACTCATGATTATATGGCGTTTCTCTGTTTTAGGTTGATTCTGGACAATGCTCGCTCTGCCTCATCAGTGTCTACAGAGTACGGGAGCTGGCAGATCGTGTCCGGCTGCGGCAGCATTCACGATCACGCGCATTTTCCTGTTCCCACGCCCTCCTCCGGATCCTCTCTGGTGCCTCCTACTTACGACTCTCCTCTGCCCTTCAGTTTTCAGGAAGACGGACCCAGTGGGCGCATGTGAGGTTTTCTTAATAGAATAAAACATGAATACTATCAGTGTACTCATTATTGTCCCATGCACTGTGTCTGCAGGTGTCCTTTGCCTTCTGAGCGGCAGACTCGGCTTGAATCTGTGCGAGAGATCTTCTTGGCGGCGTACAGCTCCACAGTGGGTCTCAAGTCTTCCACTCCTAGTCCTTCAGCTGCCATCTCAGGCCTGCTGGAGCAGTTTGCTCGTGGAGTTGGTCTCCGCGGACATAATGCTATTGTCTAAAATCTCCAATATTCCTGCCTTCTGTTACTCCTGTCAAACAGGCTAAGCCATGTCTACCACTGCTCTGTTTGCTGCAAAGACAAAGCCTTCAATTCAAGTTTGGAGGGAGTTTGTTTTGTTTTAGTTTGTTTTTTTCTGTTTAAATCTTACCTGGAATTTTAAAGGGATGTGTTGGCCAAAGGGATAGATTGTATGCTAATTGGTCATTTATTATGGATTAACTCTCCTCGAAGATCAACTGAGGAACGTGGGTTGTCGGTCATGTAAGCACTTAAGCAATAAATGTCACTGTAAAATATTTTATGACACTAGCTTTGCATGAAGGCTGGTTTCTGCCTTTGAAACAAACCCTTTTTAATTTTTATTTTCAAAACTTTTACTGTTGGATGTGACTTAACTTGATTGTTGTAAAGTTATAGTAAATGGCATGGTCTGTGGTTGTAAATTACTGTTATTGCGTTGGACAAAATCCACACAGATGTGTTTGTGTTCAGTGCACCATGATTTTTTCTCCTGACGAGAGGATGGGGATAATCTGTGGCTTAGGTTTTACTTTCTCAGTCTTATAAAGTGCACATTTTTCCTCAGCAAATTTGTTTGCACTTGGACTTTTTTCACTTTTCAACAGAAATGTGCACTGCGTCTGGGTCTCGACATAAAATGGTGAATATTCTTTATGCCTCTGACAAACTTTTTCTGGAGTTATGTTTTAGTTTGACCGACGGTTCATAACTTACCTCAGGAACGTTTGTGCCTTTCAAACAGTTTTTGTGCCAAGCTTTTCCAGACCAGACTGTATAGGTACATTTGAGAGGTCTATTGGATGGGCATTGATCAAAATAAAACTTTTAAATTACCCCTACATGAGTGTAAAGTCAAGATTTTGTGTTTTTCTTATCACAAACTCAAATATTTTTATTTGTTCTGCCAAGAAATTACCAATTTTTGTAATCATACATTGAAAAGTGCAGTGATGTTGAAACGTGAACTAACATGCTGGTGCCATCACAGGGAGAATTACATTTTCCTTCTCTGCTGGGGTTTTAAGGTTGTATCTATTTAGACGAGGTGTCAAAAGGTCTAGTCTTGGGTACATGAGGAAAAGTAGTCTATAAGATCAACTAGTAAAAGTACAGAAACTATTCCCTGACGGAGGTGAAAGTGCAAGCCTTTGTGTGTGCTAAAAAAGATAAGATATTCCTTTATTTGTTTCACAGTGGAGACATTTCAGTGTCATCGTTGTGCACATTAAAGCAGAGAAAGAAGGAAATAAGAGCACTCAGATTGCACACATCAAATAGTTATTTAAGATAGTACACAATATTATTAAAATAAAAATGAATGAGTTGTTGAACTGATGGACATGTAATGGCTTCAGATCACTTTAACAACATTATACTGTTGTGTGTGTTTATAAAAAAAAATATATATATATTGGAAGTTATTATTGGCACACTATTTTATTTCAGAAAATTAAGCCATCTTTGGGATCTGTTCCTGTGACTGAACGCCCTCTTGAAACAGTGCGGTCCTCCTCCAGTAGGGGGCAGACTTGTGCGCAGAGGGCGGGCCTTACGCTGCTGCTGCTACAGGGACACCAAGATGGAAATCCAGGGGCTCTCTGAAGCCCAAAACAATCATTCTCAACATGGCGCCCTGTGTGGATCCACTTTGTCAACGCTTCCGAAGTCTTCTGCTCCGAGGACCGCTTTTATCTCTTCCAAATGTGAAGTTGACGGACTGCGCCAGCTCCAAAGTGACAACAACAATAACACTGGGCCGCAGAGGAAACATGGCAGCCCGCCTTCGCCTGCTCTCACACACTATGTTAGGAGGGACAGAGGCTCCAGCGCTCACTCCAGGAAACATGCTCAGTCCTCTCCAGACCCGAACACCCACACTGACTGGAGCACTGAGGCCGGGAGCGGGCACAGGACCGCGGGGCAGGAAGCGCCGAGCCCCGTCATGACCCTGGACGAGTCCCCGGTCTCTGCTCTGAACACCTCGCCTGCGGAGGAGCGTGGTGCGGCGGACCTCCAGCGCCTGTACGTGGTCCTGACTGTGGCCCCGAACGGCGACAAGAACCACACGGACCTGGAGGCGCTGTCCACGACCAAAGAGCCCGACAGCGCGACAGAGAACTGCTTTCTGCAGATTGAAGAAGGCCTTATGTTTGAGGCCAACGAGAACTTGAGTGCTCTCAAAACTGACGCCTTGGTGATGAACGACCATAGTTTGTGTTTACCAGATGACAGCTTTAATAGTAAGCGGACTGAGGAACAGAAACTGACAGAAGAGGCCATTTTCACTCCAAACTGTGCTGATAGTTTACATAATTGCAAAGTGCCCATAGAGGACTTGGACGACAGCAGTGCCTTCGTTTCAGTGGGTTCAGATTTGATAGAAACATTTGACAGCTCTGACATGAATGCTGATGGGGAACAGATCAGTGCCAACCAACTTACCATGAACTCGGACATTACCCCAAGCAATGAAACATTCTCTGGGACCATTATGATCAACAACCAAAATATTATTGTAACGATTGACAATGGCTTCCTCGCCTTCACCCCTCCTCCGGGGGGATTTGTCCATAAGGAAGAGGACATGGTCACAATCAAAGAGCATCTTGGCATGAAGGACTATGAAGATTATGTTCTTCTTAATTATGATGGAGGTGCAAAGAGCATTGGTAAGATAAGTACCCAGGCTCTCCCCAGCTCTAGTGAAGTTAAGGACTCAGAACAGCCTCTGGATGATTGTTCATCCATATACACTTTAACCGAGGCTGACCTCGTCACTCCATCTCCCAAAGTAGTTGCTGAAAGTGAGGAGGTCCACAGCCCAATTAAATCAAGGAAAGAGACTATTTCCCTTTTTACATGTCCTGAACCTGGGTGCACCGTCTCATTTCTGACAAGACAAAAGCTCAAAGTTCATCAGTTAAACCATGCTGAGGATCCAAGACCTTTTCAATGCCCTGTGGAGGGCTGTGGTTGGGCTTTTGCTACCTCCTATAAACTAAAGCGGCATCTTCAGTCCCATGACAAACAGCGGCCCTTTGAGTGCACAGTGGAGGGATGTGACAGACGCTTTACTACTGTTTATAACCTCAAAGCACATATTAAAAACCACAAACAGGACGATGCCTTTGCGTGTGATATTTGCAGTGAGAGGTTCCGCAGTGCCAACCGGCTTGCCAGCCACCAGAGAGTTCACTTTGAACCCCAAAGGCCTCACAAATGTGATTTTCCAGGTAATGTATCACTTATTATCATAGTAATTCCCCTTTAGGGTTAGACTGTACTTTGTTTTCATCTAATCTAAAAAGAAAAGTTGTTAAAATACATTTCTATGTGATCAGGTTGTGAAAAGACTTTCATGACCTTCAGTGCCCTGTTCTCCCACAATCGGACACACTTCAGAGAGTCGGGTCACTTCTCCTGCACTTTCCCTGGTTGTGACAAAACTTATGACAAGGCCTGCCGCCTGAAGATCCACCTCCGGAGTCACACTGGTACAAAACATCACACAAAAGTGAAGCCAGACAGATCTGCACATGACCACCCTGCTCTGGCTCACCTTCAGTCTAGTATACAACTCTGAACAACTCAAGACTCATTTCACCATCATTGACAGGACTGCTGCGACTACTGGTCCCAACAGGTGTCTTTAGTGACATTAGACATTAGTGAAATACACAGGACACCTTTTATTTTGACATTCATTTTGTTTTATAAATTTTCAAACTCAAACAAAATAGCTGATATTTTTATCTTGCTAAACCGTTACACTGAGCGAGGAGAGATGTGAGTAGAGGTAAAAACTTCTGTTTCTTTTTCCAAAACTCTCGCTCTGTTTCGTGTGTGTGTCGATTTGATCCACCAAAGTTGCTGTGCTTTTTTTTATAGCACAGTTCTACTTAAACTTTAACAATTATTCTCCAGTCAGACTTGAGCTTTCTTTCTCCATAGCACCCCAACCCTAACCCCAACACTTTCAATGCCCTTTCCAATGTTGAACTCTTCTTATTTGTTTAGACACTTTTGGACATGATTTTAATTCATTTTATTGTATTTGCAGGTGAACGGCCGTTTGTGTGCGACGCTGAAGGCTGTGGCTGGTCCTTCACGAGCATGTCCAAACTGCTCAGACACAGACGGTAAGGAATTCATCCATCCTGTGCTGCATTCTCCCTGTTAAGGCAGGCTCACGCTACAAAGACGATTATGTGGGTTTGTTTTGTGTACTGGGTGTTCACTGTCCACATCAAAGGAGAAAATATTCTGCTCATCTCATTGTGTCTGCCACTCTGTCCTGGCTCCTGCTTCATTGGCGAATACAATACGTTTGAAACGTCCTCCTACTCCTTTTGATCATCATGTTCTTGGTGTACTCCTTGTCACTACTACTACTTCTTGCAGTAGACTGACACTGTAATATTAATCTCTTACATGAGTTTTTAGATGCTCAAATGATTTGTAATAAATCATCAATATCTACCAATAATTATTTTCTTAAAGTACATTTAAAAACGGCTTAGGCTTACTAAAGCCCTGTACAGAAAAAATGAAAAACTGAAATGTTCAATATTGCACAATATTTTTAGCAAAAAAACAAATAGAAAATAATATATCCAGACTGGACAGCTGAAGCTTAAAATTTCTCACATAAATAAAACGTGCAAATGTTCCTGTAGTGATTTATGTTCTTCATGACAATCATTTACAGCCCTCAAAATATCTACTAACTGGAATAATGTTGCTGCCGACTGACTTTTTTGTTTCTGTGCAAATCTGAATCAGAAAACATGACGACGACCGTCGCTTCGTTTGTACGGAGGAGGGCTGTGGAAAGTCCTTCACTCGGGCTGAGCACCTGAAGGGCCACAGCATCACCCACCTGGGCACAAAGCCTTTCCAATGTCACGCAGAAGGTAAAGTCGCAAGATGCAGTAGAAATATGATGTAAACATCTGACGACTTGTTCTGGCTCTGTAGGTTGTACAGCCAGGTTCTCAGCTCGCAGTAGTCTTTACATTCACTCAAAGAAGCACAAACAGGATGCCAGCAGTCTGCGCAACCGCTGTCCAGTGGCGGACTGCACCAAGCACTTCTCATCTCGTAGCAGCCTCAAGAGCCACATGCTAAAGAGCCACCACATCAGTCCTGGTCGGTAGTGAGTGTTGTGATTCTGTGACTGAAAACACCAGAATTCTTGTTGAATGTGGCACTTGTGTTTTTCAGATATGCTGAGTCAGATGGAGATGACTCCGGCTCTGACTCCCAGCAGTGAGTTGGTCAGCCCGTCTCCTGCTCTGGTTCCTGCGGGCGGCTCGGTGGTAGATCAGCTGACTAATCTGGACTTGAGCTCTCTGTTGTCTGAAGTATCAGCCAGTACCGTGCACAACGTTGGAATACCTGTGAGCGGCACGTCTTCATCTGGGATGTTCACCATGGACCTGTCAATGGTCAATCCAGGCATTCTTACAATCGACCCTTCTTCAGTGGGCTCTAACCTGAGCAGTGGGACCCCCACAACACTGGCCAAAGCTGTAGACCCTCTGTTGCTGTCAGCTGGAGTAGAGGTGGGGTCTCATGAGGTCCTGGAGAGGTCTGTGGAAGAAGTGCTGCCCCCACAAGGGACACTAAACCTGGACGATGTGCAGAGCGTGACTCCGGAGGCCCTGGGCTCTCTGGGTAACCTCGGTATGCAAGGGGCTGCAGTGTCGGCGGACTCCCTCAGTGTGGAGGCCACTGCTCCAGTGGTGGAGCTTCTCGCCTCTCCCCCTAAAGGTGCAGAGGGCTGTGGCTCTGGTCAGGGCCCTTTGCTGAGCTGTGTGGAGGTGATGGAGACTCAGGAGGGGGAGAAGGTGCTTACACAGTTTGTGTTCCCTGGACCTGGAAGCAGCTTTAGCCCACAGAAGGACTGCGAGCGCCCCAATGCATCACCCAGCGGCTTCTTGGTGAGAGAAACATGTGACATGGGATTGCAAAGGCATTCATTGGACTAATATAATAGACTAATTGTATAGTGATATAATTGCCTTGATGTGTTATACGGTAACTTCAGTTAATTACTTCTTTATCCTAAAATGTGTCTGATTAACAAAAAACAAATCCAAGGAGGTTAAAAATTCTGTAACTTTTATAAAAGTGGAAAGCATCAATATATGTTTATTGACCCTGGCATCTCTTTTGGAAGTGTGTAATCATGTCTTATGTTTTTCCATCTAGGAAACTGGCGGATCAGCGCGGACCGACTACAGAGCCATTCAGTTGGCAAAGAAGAGGAAACAGAGAGGACCCGCCTCAGGTGACCTGCAACTTTGAGTGGTTTAATTTAGAAACAGTTCTGAACAGTGATGAAAACATTGTGTATAATCAAATATAAATGGTTGCCTGTTTTTGTTGTCGACAGTGAAGAGAGCTAAGCTTGTAAAAGCAGCTGCAGGGCCTTTGTCTGCGGCTGCGTTCAGTGAAAGCACGGGCTCCAGGGCCCCGAGTCTGCGGGACGCTCAGTATGTGCACATTCAGCTGCTGCAGGTGCGTCTCCTTATGTCTCTGTTCATGGAAGAGTTATTATTAAACTATTGTGTCCATGATGTTGATCATTTGGATAGTGACCATTTGAAAAAAACCCTTCTCTTTATGGATTAGATTTGATTAAATTGGTTCTAATAATGTTTGCGTGTTTCCCTTCAGGATGATCCAGCGTCGGATGGAGACCTTGCGTTCCAGCTGACTTCTCAGCCGTCTAGTTCTCATGCTCAGCTCACTGTGGATTTGCCGGTCAACATTTTACAGGTGCTAAATACTGTTAAACAGAATGATGAACATTGTAGTTTTAAGTTTCACTCACTCTGTTGTGTCTGGACAGGAGCCGTCAGGGATGACGGAGGAGGAGAATAACTCTGAGAGCTCCCAGTTCACAGGAAGCACCATAAACCTCCAGGACCTGGAGTGACCTGCTCTGTCCCACATGTGTGAGGCCCCTGGACACTGTTCCGCAGTGCATCAGGTCGTCACCAAAATGCACCTTGTAGTAGATTATTATCATTGGAATTCACCTTTGTACCTCTGCACAAAATGTAAGACCATGTTTACATCAAGACAAACAAATGCCTGGGGCATGTTGGGCCTTGAATGGAGAGTCGTTATTGAAGAAAAAACTCAATTGTTTGTCAGCAGTTGGGGGGACAGTGGGGAAGTGACATTAAAGATGTAACAATCAAAATAATCCATATTTGGATTCCGTGTGATGCCTGAAGCTCAGCCACTTATTAAAGCAGCCTTATGTGTTATTTTATTTTATAAAAATAAACAGCACATTTACATAATAATGTACATTTTATTTATTTCCAACTGCATGTTTCTCGGCCTTTCTGCTTTCTCATGGAAGTCTATGAAATGGAATAAAGTTTCTTTTTTTGAGAATTTTGTAAAAATCCAACATGGCTTTGTCTTCCTTTGTTCAATTTTTCATTAGAACATATTCATTGAATATTAAAGCATACCATATGGATGAAAACCCTAAGATTTTAACACTGTTGAATCGTTATCTAACTGAACCGTGCAACAAACATCAGACGGGCTAATCTGAAGTTTTATTATCACTAAATGAAGCCATGTAACATATGAGGGGGATGTGTAAGCTGTTGATTCAACAGTGCGCTCCCTGATTGGCTGCTTCTGCTGCTCCTCATACACTCTTTGGTCCAATCACATCATGTTTCTTGTGTTATGTAACAGTTCATGGAGCAGTGGGGCAAAATTAACAAGTGGGAGCAGGGAGCAGCCTGATCTCTTTTCCACTGCACTGGGCCAGGGGTCTGCAGCCAGGGTAAGCACCACTTGTTTGGTCTCTGCGAACTAAGACATATGTTGTAGGGACTGTAGTGGAATTATTCATCATTTTGAATTTCACTATACACCTCTGAACTGTAAATTGTCAAGAATGTTCAGCTCAATAAGCCTGGAACATAATAACGGTGTGTGGGGATCTTAAAACTAACTGGAACTTGATACACCAACATATAAATATATGTACATGTTGTGTCTGAGATGTGTATGTCAGTGGGTTTGTGGACCAAATGTTACACACTGTCACTTTAATTGTTAAGAAACAGTTGTTTATTGAACCATCTCTTGTAAGAAGCGGTCCACACTGGCTCATTCTGTAACAAGGAGAAACAAAACAAGTGCTTTGCCCTTTGGACTAAACCGGCTCCATCCAGTAGCAGCTCCAGAATCCACTCCTGGAAAGGGTCCGGGTCCCTGCATCTAAAGAATAAGGCTATTTCAGTGTATAGAACATTCCTATGTATGTTCATTATCAAAGGAGCAGATGCACTGCATTACTGACCAGTGAAATAGTTCACGTATGATGAGTTTAATGAGCAATTCTATATGTTCATAAAGCTCACTATAGTAATAAATTAGGTAATCAAACTGCCATGAACTTCATAACTAAACTAAGCAGTCACGTTGGGCCCCAAAGCCACCAGAGGGGCCCCAAGATTGAATAGAAGTAAATGCGCATCCCTCTTTACCCAAATTATTCAAAAGATAACTGTTGTGCATTATTAGATGTTAAATTTTTGTAACCCAAAAATTTCTTGATTACAGCTGTATTCCTTTTACACCTTATAGATTCTAAGTAATCGATTAGTTTCAAACAGCAGTGTGTGGCAAAGGCCCCATAGAGGAGCTTTACATCATTACTGAGAGAAATTCTGCTCCATAGAATCTCGAGCCGCGGTGATGAAGATTGCAGTGATCGGCCAGAGCCTGTTTGGGCAGGAAGTGTACAAGGAGCTGAGGAGAGAAGGCCACACCATCGTGGGGGTCTTCACTATTCCTGATAATGACGGCAAAGCGGACCCCCTGGGTGAGCGAGCACGACTGACCTTTAGAACTGAAGCTGTTACTCTGAACTCTGCTCAAATATTCTTCTGTAAACATGTGCTGAATGTTTAAATATACAGTTGAGACTCGCAGAACAAAAGGCTATAAATATGTATCACTACAGTACAGGCCATAACAAGCAGAGTGGACTGAAACAACAACATGAAAATACACTAACCTTCTGATGAATGTAAGAATACTATGTAAAAAAAAACTATTTACATTCAACCTTTAACTTCCCATTCCCTCGTCCACGCCTTTATTTTTGTTTTTGGTTATTTTTTAGCTATTGTTCTTCCATGCTAGGGTGATTATCATGCGCTCAATTGCCTTAAAACCGGTTTGAATCATTTCTGGTACAGGTTGCCGTGGAAACCTATGTTGAGTGTTTTTGGGTGAAAAAAACCTTATTGTTATTATCTTTGATTTCATTTATTCTTCTGTACTTTGAACCTTAGTTTTACCCCCATGCGCTCGCTGCTTTAATCATTTTTCAATTCATATTTATTATATTATTTTTGTGTCATGTTTGTACGTACATTGACCAAGCCTTCACAAAATACAAATACAAAAACACATTTGACTAATTTTTCCCTGTACTTGTGCGGCGTCAGCGGTGGAGGCAGAGAAGGATGGCGTGCCTGTGTTCAAGTTCCCTCGCTGGAGAGTGAAGGGCCAGGCCATCGCGGAGGTGGTGAGCCAGTACACTGCCACTGGCGCCGAGCTCAACGTTCTGCCCTTCTGCTCCCAGTTCATCCCCATGGAAGTCATCAACCACCCCACTCACGGATCCATCATCTACCACCCCTCTCTGCTGCCTCGACACCGGGGAGCCTCCGCCATCAACTGGTCAGACATTCTTAACACACAAAACATGAAAAATAACACAGTAACAATAACTTGTTTTAAGATATATTGTGATTCTGTAATAACCGTTGTCTCTTCATAGGACGAAAAGCAGACAACATTTTTCTTAAAGATTTGAAACTAGAACAGAACAATTCTCTATGTTTTTTTGGCCTCTCTTACATTTTTAAACAGTAAATTAAAACAAGAGGACATCCCTCGCTTGGGCCAATCAACTTTCAGCCCTAGGCATCAACTCACAAAATACCATGTTTTAAAAATATATATATATATTTTAGTGAGCCCTTACTGATGCAGGAGGGTCTAAGGACAGTGATGATCTGGGACATTTATTAACTTTACTGGACATTGGTCATCTACCCCTATGGACCAATGGCTCCTATGTGTTTGTTAGAATTGCATTTCCTGTTTTCGAACAGTTTGATTCTCTGATCTGTTGTTGGCAACGTCCTCCGAGATGACTGCCGTTGTGATTTAGGGCTGTACAAAAATAGTTTGAATTTAAATTGCATTGAATGAAGGAAGACTCTATGGTCTGATTGCACAAAATGTTACTTTTACTAAACGTTTTTTGGGACAATCAAAATGCAGTACGAAGTTGCTAAATACCAGGACAGTTGTAGAAGACACAAGGAGCAATAACTACTGCTCGGTGTGATGACAATCAAACTGTATTGAGAGTATTTCTGGAGAAAGGATGGAACACCAAAAGTGCCATGGTATTGTCTCTGCAGCTTGTGACCAGTGTTTTATGAGATGATAACAAATGAGAGATTACAAGTTATTGTTTATCAGCACCACTGCTTCCTGAAGGATTGGCCTTTACAACACAAGTTATTGATATGCTTCACAAAAACAATATGTGTGTTAATGTTTGAATCAATTCATTTTCTTTTTTGAAATAATGTTTTATATTTTGGGTCTCAAATCATCAGAGCATAGCTTTATCTTTTTCTATTGACAGATCTTTACTAAATTCACTCAAAAATGCTCAAATCAATTTTCCACTTTTAGTTTCATTCAAAAAAATATTTTTACTCTCCCAATAATGAGTTTTGTAAAATCATTTTGTGAACAAATCAGGCAATAACTCTGAGCTCTTTACAAACAATTTGTTTTCTATAGTTTTCACATGCCTGTTATTTCTGGGTCACGTCTTTAGAAAAATTTCCCAGAGAGAAAAGTGAAAACGTTTTAAGATAAGATAAGATAAGATAAGAATTCCTTTATTCGTCCCACAGTGTGGAAATTTTGATGTTGCAGCGCACAATATAGGACAGTAGTAAGAGCACACAGGGAGCACACACACAATATATACAAATAAGCAGTAGCTA
>JAPMNZ010949279.1:0-12275 GCA_029875035.1 Pomatoschistus microps | reverse complement strand
CAGGCACTTGGGAGAGTTGTGTGACCCCAGCAAAGTAAAGCCAAGGAGCCTGCACCACTTTTTTTTTTTCTTTCCGTGGGCAGCAACTCACATGGCTCTGTATACAGTGCCACGCCCCCTCCTCACACCTCTTTTCTAATTGGAGGAGAAGAGATGTGAGGAAAACTACAGCTGCAGACGCACAGTGACCTGCAAAAAACGCACAATTTGTTCTGCAAAATAATCACCATGAATGTCTGTCTGTCTGTTTTGAGAAACACATGAAAACTTTACATAGAGAGATCAGCGCATTTCATGGTAGAACACAGTGTCCTAGAGTTACGCGACCTAAAAAAAGGGCCCTTCTCCCAATATAGCTTCGTGGAGAGATGTTGCCTCCGTTTGATGATCTCTTTGAAGATATTTTGATTTAACTGTGCTTTTGTTGCTTGAAATTGAAGATCAGATAATGCAAAAGGATAGACAATAATCTCAATGTTAACGAGTGACCGGATCGAAACTCCAACGCGCACATGACCAATACCAGGTCACTTTGACATGGGGTAAAGCGGACACTGCTTTTGAACCGCGCTCCAAACGTATGCGTAATGAACCAATAATAACACAGACTGGGTTAAGATGAGCAGAAAGTAATAGTAACAGTTTAAAAAGTGTTGGAAAAAAGTTACATACCAGCCATTATTGAAGACGTATACAAGCTACGGGTGTGTAGCCTGGGCTTAGGGACAGGGAGACTTGGAGAAAAGGGCTGTCTAAATATACAGAGGTGGATTTATAGTGCTGTCCCACCACGGCCAGGAGCGCAGCGTCACGTGACACCCCCTGCCCCAAGTGAGGGAGTTCAACTGTTCACTTCTGCGTGTGCTACTTTACTCATCATGATCTATTATAGTGGGTACTCTGTCTACACGTGTTTGAATACGTTTATGTATCGCTCACTTTTGTGGTAGCTCCCCCTGTTATTATAATACTTGCATTATTATATTTTATTCCTAAAAGTATGTGATCATGTGGTCAGAAGCGGTGAGAGTATTTTTTTTAAAACATTCATTTCATGATAGATACTCTGTTTTGTGTTGTGCGCTGTCGCCCTCTGTTGGTTAAAAGTATAATTACAATCAAGTAGACTAATGTAAAATGTAATGAAACAGAAAGCAAACACATCTCCTGGACATGTTGTTTGCAAACAGTACGTTTGTCTAATGTTCAGTGATGGACCACATTTTGCTTATGCTAACAGATACTTTACTTTTACAGAACTGAATTCAGGAAAAGCCAAAGAATGAATAGTCTTTGGCCTCTTTCACATGTAGCTCATGAAGATGGTTGGCAGAGCGGTCACACTGCCTGGACTACTCCGCAGTCGTCACGTACTGAATCCTTAAACAGGCCGCTGCCTCCCACTCTGGCCCCTGCCCCTGGAGCAGAGCCAGGTCCACGACCAGGGTTCAAGAAGTCTGTGCCAGGCTGAGGAGATCCATTATAATGCATTTAACTCTCATTCCTCTTTTATTATTTGGTTTACACTGTACCCTAACAAATGGAAATTGTAATTCTTTGAAGAGTAAACTGGTTAAACAAGCAGGTCGTCATAAGTTAAATAATTCAGAATGTAGTGGTGCTTGTCACACACATTGTGGACAACAGCATCCATCACACAATATCATGCACACACACATTTGATTCAGCATGTGGGGATGGATCATTGATTTTATTGTTTGCTCTCATCTTGACATTCTGTCAAGCACAGCAAGGCAACATGGCGGGAGGTGTCCGTATCCATGGAAACAGGCTTGAGTGGGAGGTCTGGGGGCTGGTGCAGAGGAGGGGAGCTGGCAGGGGTCCTGGCAGCGCCTCTGTCTTTAGTACAGGTTCTTCTGCACATAGGCGGCGATGTACTTGACGGCCAGCATGGTCTCCTCACACGTGGGCTTGATCTGAGACTCGGGCAGCAGGAAGCCGTAGCGTCCAGTGTCGCGCAGCTCAAAGGTGTAGGAATACTTCACCCCCAGGTCATAGGCCCAGTCATCAGAGCCACCAGCAGCAGGGTCTGCACACAACACACACAGGTGCATGAGCCCTGGCTTGCTCGCCAACAACAACCCTTTGTTTACTAAACATCAGAACTTCGTATAAAGGCAGGCGAGCTGTATATACATTTAGAGGTCCATAGTGAATACATCAAACTGTAGGCCAAGAATATAAGACTCAACATAGACTCACAAACCCCCACAGTGAGAGGAACACAGCTGTAATGTAGTGTGCTTACAGATAGTGGTAGCTCCAGGGCCACTGGTGTAGCGGGTCCCGTACAGACTACGCAGGGCAGAGGAGGCCCCTTCAGCCACCTTCAGCTGGGGACACAAGAACCAGGGTTAGAACAATCACAAAACAAATATAAACAGGTATCTATTGACTGCAAAAACTAAAATAATAAAACAATGTATCTATCAAAAGACTTTAAGAAGTCATTTGAAACAATCTGATTGATCTGCAATACAAGAAGCCAACTTTTATAAAATCTCTGAATTATGGGCATGAAGCTAAATCATTGCTATGTAACTGTTGATAATTAAGATGATGGATTTTAGTTGCAGAGCTTTTGTTGTATGCCTAATATAATACACATTGAAATCCCAATTGCACAAACACTGTTTCTATTCTGCAATAGTAAACAATATAATCAAAATCAAAACCTCATCTTGCAACAATATGTTTTATGCCATAAAGCACATCATGAAATACTCTAGTTAGCTCGCACAGGAAATGAAAACCTCTGGAGAAAAGCGCAGAGAGGAAATGATATTTTGGGATAGTCAGAAAGCAGATATGGAGGATGCGCAGAGTTCCTTTGTTCTGTAAAGTGTCGGAGAGAGCTTAAATTACACACGTGGGTAGTGCGGGGTGTGTGGTGCGAGTGTTAACTGCACAGTGTGTGGACGCCCCAGCGAGAGCTAAAAGACCCATGAGAAGAGCGGGGAGTCAATGATTTGCAGCAGCTAAGTGTGGCTTTTAGATAACAGGCTTAATGGCACTAGGCTGACTTCATGCCTAAGCTTTTGGAAACTACTTCATAATCGCTTTTTCATGAGCACCTTTTTGTTATGTTTTGGGGAAGATGCATCCAAGATTTCAACCATTTATGTATAGATAGAGGAACCGATTTGCTTGTGAGCTTTTGTTAATGATTGATGCCAGGCTTGAAAGCACACATCAATAACACGATATTTAAACAACTATTAAACTGCAGCGGCCGCAGTGATACCAGGGTTGTTCTTACACGTATGACATTGGTCAAAAATAACCATAGTATTGGTCAAAAATGTATCAATCAGTTGCTCATGGGCCAAGCAATTTAACTGGTTAACCCATATTGAGATTACATTGCACAGACAGACCAATTTGCATCAGTTTTGCTGTCTTAATCATTTTAGAACTATTGTGATGTGTAAATAAAAGATTCTTGGGAGCAACATAGCTGTGCAGATTTTTCTCATGTTTTTAGTTCAGGCTACTGGCCTTATTTGAAACCTTAACTCATTGACTGCCAGTCGTTTTTGATGATTTCACTGATTCTCAAGACCCACATTATTTCTTATGACTATGTGAAATATGAAACAGATTCTGAAAGACTGGATTGTCTACTTTCATCAGCAAGAATAAGTTTGTTTTTTGCTATTTTTGTTATCCTGTAATCCCCAGTCGAAAAGAGGGTCTCAGACAAATACGTCAATGGCAGACAATGAGGTCTTCTTCCTTCTCTTTTGCATACTTCTGCTTGCATGTCCTTCTGTCTTACTACACTAGGTGGTGGTACTGACCAGTTCGCTGTGGTGTGCGGCCAGGTTGTAGGTGTAGGAGTAGGGGAAGAGCAGCAGCTGGGAGTACGAGTGGATGGTGAGGTAGGCCTTGATAACGGCCTTGTTCCTGCGGATGAAGTCGGCCACATTCTTGACCTCGATCTCGGACTCGGGGGAGTACCCACAGAAGGTGTCGCTGCAGGGGTTGCTAGATGCTCCCAGGGCTGGAGGAGACAAAGAGATGTGTTGTTGAATATATGTACACAGCAAAAAGTGATGAAAAATAAGTAGTAATAAGTCAAAAAAGGCAAAAATTTCGCTAAATTGTTGCTATTGTTGTTGTGTTAGACTTACTGCACCAGCCGGCGTTGAAGTTCCTGTTGGGATCAGCTCCGATGCAGTTAGATCCAGATTTCCTGGAGCGGGTCTTCCTCCACATCCTGTTCTAAATGCCCAAGAAATAGAGAAATAAACAATCTTATGTAAGCAATTATCTGATTTCCCCCGAATATTGAAAGCTATTCTAAGGGTTTGTGTTCATTAGTAAAGTAGCACTTCACTCAAGCTTGCTGAAAATAAAGTATACAGATAAACAATGGTGTGTGTTTTCACCATTTTTCTCCTTGTCTGCGTGGAAATATTCTTTTTGAAATTATTATACTATTTATATTCTTAGTTATTGGATGTAAAGTTTGTGGGCTCCACCTTGTGTCTGTTTCACTTTCCATTTCTGAAAAAACGTTGTCAGTTATATACAGTTTGTGAAGAAAGAGAGAAACTTTTTGAAAACAAGCACTCATTAAACCCGCCCATGTTCACCCCCGCAGCATCCTGATTGGTCGGAATTAATCAAAACCCTTGAGGCTCCTCGTCATTGGTGTAACTATTCTGCGCCAGAAAATCTCACTGATCGTAATAATGTCAAGGGGGGACTATTTTAAATTTATGATTGTTGAAAAATACTGTACACAATAGTACAGGGTCCCATGGTCAGAAATGTACACTATTTAAAACATGAAATACACTTTAAGCTGCTGACATCACCTTTAAAGGATTAATTTTATATTTAGAAGTTGGTGACGAGGTTGAAGACTCAATAGTTTTAAAAATGAAGTATTGAAATAGACCCTTACGCTCTTGTGGGTGTAGTCATAGCCATCGATGTTGAAGACGGGCAGGACGTACACATCCATCTGGTTGAGCAGGCTGGTCATCTGAGCGTCGCTGCCATAAGTGGACAGAGCCTGGCAAAGGGACAAGGACCTCTGTTTGTAACGTCTGTGCACAGATCGGACTCTCATGCTGTTTGTACTTCTCAAATGTCATTTCCCACCTCCTTCACAAACCACTGGCAGAAGGCAGGGGAGATCCACTCTCTGGCGTGAATGCCACAGTCCAGGAAGATGGCGTTCTTAGCCACGCTGGACTTCTTGCCGAGCTGGAGTTGTACAGATAAACATTGTTAGGACATCGCATCGTGTCAAATTATATTTAAAGAGAGACATCTAATGCAAAATCTTTTTTTTTATTTGCTTTAAACCATGTTACAACATAGTTCCCTTGTCAAAAACAGACAGTTGTTGTTTTAAGATGCATGCGCGCTAACAAAAGATAAGATAAGATAAGATATACTTTATTGATCTCACACAGGATAAATTTACATTCTGATTAAAAGTTCCTGCCTCAGTACAGAAAAAAGTATGATGTCATTGAACCACTATGACATCATTCTCATAAAGCATTTTAAAGAAATTATCCTTAAATTATTTTTGATGATTTCTTAGGTGAAAATGTGTTCTTTGTTATCAATTGGCTGAGTTTGTCAAATTAAAAAAAAAAAAAAGAAAAAAAAAAAAAAAGAAAAAATAAACAATTTCTACACCTCCCTCTGGTGGATGCTTTGGGATATGGCAGGCCAATGGCATTATTTGATAGTATTATTCTTTATTTACGCCTGTTACTTTATATACCATTATTTACCATATTTTCCACTGAATATATAGTAAACTATGAAATGACAAAGTAACTGTACATATAAAATGATTTTGCTGCTTGCATACCTTGAGGACGGTCATGGGGCGTCCCTCGTAGGTGTTTCCGATCACCTGTTTGCTGATGAGATTGGCGTTGGAGGAGGCGACGGAGTTAATCCAAGACTGGACCTGAAATTCAAACAAAAAATATAATCTCCAATGCATTAATAGCATTTGATAACGTTTCAAAGCATATTATTGTCCATAGCTGGTTCCTTACAGTGTTCCAGTTGTTGTATCTGGTGTAGCTGTGGGCTCTGGGGGTAGGGCCACTGTCGCGTTCACGGTTCACAGCTTCCTCCAGGTCTTCAATGAGGATTCTGTACATAATATTGTCTTAACTTTGACCGACAACAAAATAATTAAAAATAGATACACTGAAGAAATAAGTGGAGGAAAGAGTGATTCCTTTAACACAGTCGCAGAAGTGGGAGAGAGGTGTCGGGTCGGAGAGTGTTTGGTTTGTTGCCTTGTCCTTCACCATGTCTGATTTTATTACAGTTTTGCTTTTGTATTGTTTATTCGAATATTTTTTCTCCAAATCATTTTGCCTCATCCAACCTCTTTCCAAAATGGCGTCTGCTTCTTTATTCTGTAAAATTGTGTTGTAAAGGTTTTTAAATACCTTGATTGATTAAATAATGTAATATAATAATATGTATTGGTTTTACATAGCGCTCCTCGGACACTCAAACATACTTCACACTCATATATAGTGGTGATAAACTACTTCTATAGCCACAGCTGCCCCGGGGCTGACTGACAAAAGCGATACAACCAGTGTGTGCCCCTAGAAAAGCCATGAACAATCCAGACTCATTCTAGACAATGTGGGTAAAGTGTCTTGCTTGAGGACACAACAACAGTTTGGCACTTTACAGCTTCAGCCGCCCCACTATGTTCCCAGAGCTCTCCCATCACAGTACTAACCTGCCCCTCCCTGCTTAGCTTCAAAGGCAGGATCAATCGACACTTCGGCGTGTGTTATGGCTTACTCATGCTCCATATCGCTCTGGTGCAGTTTGGTGCTGACCATGTCCAGGTACAGGGCGGGCACATGGATGTCCACGTCGATGTCGATGGTCACCAGCTGAGGACTCTCGGGTCTCCAGAAGTCCACCTGCAGAGGACGCCAAACACTTCTTGTTCACATCTGGTTCAGACTTAAAGAAACTACAAATGATGGGTGATGCAGAGGGACTTAAAAGCATGCTCAGACAGTCCAATTGAATGTGTTTGCCCATTAGCAGAGCGGTTTGACCCCCGTAGAGAGCGAGGATAGCACTGAAGGTGGGGGAGTGTGAGCGTACCTCCATGCTGTCAGCCAGCTCTTTAATGAGGGTCACATGCTCGTCAAGCACAGGCTTCAGACGGAAGACTTTATCTCTGAGGAAAAGCACATTCTGACTTCATATTCACACGTCAAGTATGGATAATTAAAGATAATAATAAAATAATGATATTTGCCATATGGAAAGTGCACCTAATAACAACCTTATGGGCTATTGTTAAATGCATGATTTTGATAAGACTAAAGACTGAGCAGTTTAGATTATAGTTCCAGGGTTTTTTTTCCTCTGAATATTGACATAATGCCATTAATCAAAATTGTGTTTTGACTGCTAATATTCATGAATGACAGTAACAAATGTATAATTTCTCATAAGTTCAATTATCTGCACATTCTCATTTACATGAAAAAGAAGGCTACAGTAATGAATAGACTTTTACTTGCTGTGCGTCTTTTACGAAAAATGTTTGATTTCTCATTAAAAGTTTGAAGGCCAAGTAAATTAAAACTTGGAAAGACAAATGAGAAGGGTGACCTATACCCAAACCATTGTGTTTTAATCTGACACGCAGCAAGCTGTCTTTCTCACTATGTGATTGATGCTAATCACAAAATCATGATTGCACGTCTTTCTTAAATTGCACTCTCTAAAACCAAAAACACAACTTACCCCTCAAAGTGGGAGTTTTGGGCCAGGGCAACAGCCACCAATCCAAGCAGCACAAGGACCTTCATGTTGGCAGTGAGGCTGCTCCCACCTTTGAGTGGCTCTTATAAGGCCCAGGGCAGCACCTGTCCACCAATCCCCACGTCCTCAGCTCAGCGTCCACACAACCTCCCCAAAGCGATACCACCAGGACACCTGCTACTTTTAGAGCTCCCAAATCTATGGTTAATCATTGAAAACTTCATTTGGACTCAAAGAATAGTTCATAATAACAATACCACAATATTCTTTTATTATTTGACATTTTATTGATATGTCTTTAAACACTTTTAATTGTATACTTGAACGTAGAAAATACAAAAAAGTTTACAACACCATTAAATATCACAAATACATCCACCATTTTAAACATTTATTTAACTGTATTTACATGTGACAATACATAATGCATGTATTATAATTTCTATTTTATTACATTGCATCATATTTCAAACAACATTTTTATATACATTATACATATCACATAACATTAGATTATCCTTCACATCATACTGTGTGTTGTTTTCAACAATGCTACATGTATCACAGCCTGAGCAAGAATGACTGCATGATGAAGTGTCATTTTTATACATGGTTTAAAGTTGTGCACAATAATTATATTGTCACTAAACTACAAAAACGGAGTGCCATCAAGTAATTCTTTACATGAAAACATCTTTCATATGGGTTAAGTTCTTTTGATCAAAACACTGTTACAGATGATTGTAGTTGGGATCTTCCACAGGCCTAAGGAGAGTTTGCAGCATGAATGTGACGTAGTGTGTAGTGGTGAGGAAGAACACAGCTCACAGACAACACTGCAGACTGTAGTAAGAGGATCAGTCTCAGCTCGGGTCAGTGCTTGGTTTTACAGTTGGGGCTTTAAAACAGACTCTTCCTATCGTTACGTGTTACTGCGCTCACATGTTCTCATTTAATGTCAGAAGAAGACTTGTGTTTGACAGTCAGGCTGAGGGCCTCGGAGGCTCTGAAGGAGAGAGCACTCATTTTGGAACTAATGCTGGGATGAGCTCCGCGGATGTTAGCGGGAGCACAGTGCAGGAGACGCACCAGGTTTTTACGGAAGTTACGACCAACAAACCCGTACACAATGGGATTCACACAACTGTTGAAGTAGGCGATGCAGATGGAAAAGGGCATGGCCGTATCAATGATGTCCAGAATGTGACAGTTGTTCAACATTTTGAGCTGGTACAAGAGTTGCATGAAGTGGAATATCTGATGAGGTACCCAGCACACAAAGAAGGCCAGCACAGCAGCCGCCAGCATGCGCAGCACCTCATCGTCCCGGGACTGCCGGCTCTTCTGGATGTGCCTTGCCCCCAGCAGAGCTCTGCCGATCAGGCAATAGCATGTAATGATGATGATGAAGGGCACCAGGAAGCCCAGCAGGCTCTTCATCACGTTGATGGCCAGCAGCACCTGCTTCAGGCTCTGCACATTTTCCTTTGTGGGGTGCAGGATGGCACACACGGTCACCGTCAGGTTCTGGTTGTTGATATTATGGATGTCTCTGGTGAGGGCTGTGGGCACACTGAGCAGCAGAGCAAACAGCCAGATCAGCACACAGGTGATGCGAGCATACAGCACTGTGCGGAACCGCCGCGACCTCACCGGGTGGACAATGGCCAGGTATCGGTCAATGCTGAGCGCGGTGAGGAAGAAGATGCTGGTGTAAAGGTTAAACATGGCCAGAGCGGCTGTGGCTTTGCACAGGAACCCCCCAAAGGGCCAGTGGTACCCTGTGGCTGTCACTGTGGCCCACATGGGCAGAGTGATGAGGAAGGTGAGGTCAGAAATGGCCAGGTTGAGCACAAAAATGTGAGCCACTGTCTTGAGTTTCATGTAACAGTATATGATAGCCACCACCATGCTGTTTCCCACAATGCCAATGATAAAGTTACAGCCGTAGACGATTGGCACCATGGTGAAAATGAAGTCATGATTTCCAGACAAGCCACAGGTCAGGTTGATCCTGTCACGTTCTGCTCCAGAGGTTACATTCTCCATCTTGTTTTAGTGTCAAATCAGGAGTAATAGGGAGGCCCTGTCGGCAGGGTGCGTCTGCGCTGACGGATATAGGCCTTGGGCGAAGGCCTCGGCGACTCCTATAAAAGAAATAGAGCAAAAATGTCACATGCAATCTCAGGGAAGAACCTTCATTAGGAGTGGCACGGCCCATAAACGCTAATCCACACGAGCACCCATCAAAGTGCTCACCCTACACCAGCTCATTAAGGACGCAGACATTAAAGCTATCCTGACGCTTTATGTTATTTATGTAAAATAAGACACCATTAAAAACAGATGTTGTATGTTATTCAATATTCCAGAAATGCTCCTTAAAACATTACTCTGACAGTCTGCATTCTGCCTCCTCCTTTAAAAGCTCACTGGGCTAATAAACGGCACCAGTAAAACGGTACAGTGTTTTTGTCAAATGGCCCGTCCATCTGGGTGGACCGTGCGCACCCGGAAGGAGAACCGTTATGCCTTGTGTTATGACCTGTGTTAATGAAGAGTGCCTGGAAAAGTGCGGGCTCAGATAACAACACCATTAAACACGGAGGTAGTGGAGAGAGAGCTTAGGCTGCAGTCACTGTAAAAGACATGTCACGTTTCCAACCCTGGGTGAGCACAGATACATTGTACACAACATGAGAACTTCTAATCAGCACACACCTAAACAAACACGACAGCGGGGATTCTGCTCCATGGAAACTTTGCTCTGTGAGAAAATCAAACCTGCCTGCTACTGCACCAAAGAGGCCTCAGGGCATTTTGTGCTTCATTTGTAACAGACGAGCTGAGATAAAAAATAACTCTTGTCTCTTTTTGGGAGTCTACAGAACAGCCTCATTAGCTCAGTTAATGCAATAATATTAGCACAAGCCTTTATTGCAATTATTAAGTTAAGCTAAGTCGGGTATATTTGTGCTAGTCTAAATTGAGGCGACATTATTAAAGTTGAAACCGGAAGGTTTCAACTGTCTTCAACAGTTCCCACCAGTTTAATCCTGATTTGAGTCCTGACTAGAACCAGGAAGTATGACCACATTAGTCCAGTTTTCAGGTCTCTGCACTGGCTTCCTACAGCTCAGGGAATAGACTTTAAAGCAGCTCTGTTTGTGTACAAGTCTCTTCCTGGCCTTGCCCAAAGTACATCTGAGACATATGAACCATATGAACCAACTCAGACTCTGAGGAGCACAGAGACTGGCCTCCTGCTGGTAATCAGAAACAGGACTAAACATGGGGAGCCAGGGTTTCCGATTCTTTTATTCTTTTGTTAAACACTTTGAACTGATTTGAGTATAAACTGTGCTATACAAATAAACTTGCCTTGCCTCAATTCTGTACACAATGGAGTCACTTTCTGTGACAGACCCTAACAGGCCACTGATGTTAAGTGTTCCATGCTAAGTATATTTGATTATTTTAAATATTGCATAATTCCATTGTTTACAAAACAGAAACATCTATATGAATATAATGGTGTGTATAAAAGGTGTTTGCAGCTTGAATACAGTTCCCTTTGTTTCCACAAGATGGCACCCTCTCTTTAATATTTTCATGTGGGTTGAACTCACGACATGGTTGTCTATTTCGAAAACAAAAGTACAAGTGGTTGTAGAGAAATCTTATGTGATAATACGATGATATAATTATTGTTCAAAAGCTTAAAAATAATATTTGGAGTAACTTGAGGAATTTTGAAAATGACTTAATTCATGGCATTCCTCCTCGGCTCTGGGAGGCATTAGGCTGTCTACAGTGATTTTATTTTTACCAGGTTTCTGTATGGATTCTTTGAAAGACCCTGTGAGCGCTGAAGCAACAAGCGTATCAGTTGCAGATGTGGAGGCGCATGTGGACAGAGCGCGGCTGCCAAGGACAACAAAAACATGAAATATCAGTGCTATGCAGCCTGGCATGGTAAGTACTGCAAAGCACCAGTGCAGATGTCATCACTGGGATTTTCCTGACGGGTCTTTTTCCGATGCACTAACGACTTTCACAGGAGCTGGCTGTACATTTAATCTGTCCTTGAGAGACAAGACATGCCATTTATAAGGATTATGAAGAGATAAAATAACTGAGAATAAAGTGACAGGGAATACTTCTGACTATAATTGGGAAGGTTGGCATTTAACACTAGAACTCCCACAAAAGTCAATTTGACAGATTTGGTTTTGGAAGTGTAATTACTCAGCGTATGTAAATTTTTGGTTTTCATAAATGTGACTTTTTTCTGTTCCTACATGTAGTTTACTCTGATGTGTATATTTTCTATGATGATCTTGAATATTTGAAATGCGAGTAATTCATGGCAACCAACATCCTACTGACCGGTTCAGAGCCATCTCAGCTTGGGTTACCATAGAGACACACTGTTTACTTGACAGCAGATAGCCATTAGTAGT
>JAPMNZ010949261.1:0-12924 GCA_029875035.1 Pomatoschistus microps | reverse complement strand
TTTGCATGTTCTCCCCGTGTCTGCGTAGGTTTCCTCCGGGTGCTCCGGTTTCCCCTACCACTAAAAACATGTACAATAGGTCTGGCATGCCCCTCCTATACTGGCGACCCCGCTCCCATCTCTTTGGAGTGAGTGGACAAATGCCCACAAAAAAAATATTGTAAACCGCTATGTGACTCTGGTCTGTGAAAGGCGGTATATAAATAAAGATTACTTACTTACTTACTTACTAAATAAAGATAATTGATTTGAATTAATCTGGTGTGCATATACACAAAAGCAAACAACATTACAGGTTTTGTTTGTTTCCACACAAACATTGGATTGGATATGGTCGTACTAATGAGGCCAAAATAATTGTAAAGGATTTCTTTTCAAACATTTCAGTATCACTCACTTATTCTACAAATTAAATTTCCGTTACTTGCCAACACACCCGTTAGCTGTTCTGTAGTGCAATGTTGTTCCACAAGATGGCAGCATAGACTTGTTGAACAATGGGTTGAACCTGCTTAATACAGTTTAGCTTTATTTTGTTTTTTGGACGCAACATCTTTTCACCTTGTTTGCCAGATTTCTGCAAACCTGTGATCGTGATGTAGACATTCTCATTGATGTTGTTACTTTATAATACCATACCTCTGGATACTTTTGGATAATCTGCACTGTTAAAAGTCTTGTGCGCGTTATACATTAGAATTTATAACGACATTTGAAGCTTGGTTTTATATCCGTATAACTGTTTGGCACATTGTACAAAGCAAATCCTAGTTTGTGACTTTATGTGTAATTTATAATGGCAATACACAATACTTTTGATTCTGATTAGTAATCCGCTAATCATCAATTGGTCAGGATAAATCGACCTTTCCAAGCCCTATAATGACCTACATGTGAACATTGGGTGCTTGTTTGTAAATAGTCGAGCCACAAGTGATCCGTGTGTTGTGACAGACTCTTAAGGCTGCTGTGTGCTTGGTACCTGTCCGGGCCGCGCTTCTCTTGGTCCTGGTGAAAACAAACTGCTGATTCTCCGGTATCAGGATCGATGCTTGGCCGCTGCGGTGTCGTGTTGCTCTGGGCCTCAAGTGTCGAAGCTTCGCCGATCGCTATCATAATCACACTTCCCCCGCTTATCGTTCGGCTGCTGAATAAAACATCTGGCTTCCTGCTCCTGAATCTGGTCCCAAACTCTTGAGGGACTTGGCTTTCCTCGAGTTTCTTTGACGTATAAAGTGACAGAACAGAACTCAAGACTAAGTTGGATGCAAAGTTTATAATTAGCACTCTGAATGACTTTTCTAACCCTTTCAGTTATATTCTAATCTTTGGGTATAGGCGCACCATTCACTTTAGTAGTACTAATATTCCCAAATCAAAACAGAAGACAGCATTAAAGATACACCAATAACCCATCACCTATCCATGCTTTTGTTAACAATGTCAAGATTTTGAGAAACTCATCCAGTATTATACAAAATATGATGATTCACAAACTCCACAATCAAAGAACTTTCCTATGTGTAGGTTTGGAAATGGTTAGATGCCTGCCATAAGTTGGGTAAGTTGAGCCTGGCTGATGGCTATTAGGACAATTAACAAAGTGGTCAGGAGGGGCCTCCCAAAAGAGGTGCGCAGCCCCAAATGGAGCGATGTGAGGGTGTGAAGTAACAGTCAGCACATCTGGTCTCATCTATAATGCAGCAGGCCTTTAAACGGCAGTTTGTCACCTATTGAGCGCTCTGGCTGAAATCAAGCCTGACACCCAAGACACCACCGGGAGAGAGCGGCAAGGGTACGGAGGAGGGTGATGGTGAGCACAAGAGGCTGCTATAATTAAGTAACATGAAACAAAAATAGCCAGAATATAAAAGTCTTTTTTTTTACTATTTTATTATCTAAAAATGAAAAAGAAAATTTCAAATCAAGACCAGATGTTTTCATTTGATGTTCCCAAGACATACATTTTACAACACAAAAAAAACAATCACACTTCATGACTGCCACAAAGTAAGTAAAAAAAAAGGCATTCAGAGTGGTTCAATCTGAGGTAAATGTTCATTTTCCAGTGATGAGTGGATTTCTCAGGACGACGATGACAGAGTCTCCTCTTAGGAACATTTTAGAGATGTAACGATCCTTATTCACAGGCTTTGACTTCTTCTTTCCCTTCCCACTTTTTGGAACCTCAGTCCACATCTCCTTTACGTTTTCCAAAACCATGTTGCAATGTCTGCAATATTATGAAAAAATAATAATAATTACAATGACAATGTGGAAAGACAACAATTGGACATAAAGCTCAATTTAATTGATGTAAAAATTGGGTTTGTTATAACAATCAAAAAACATTAAATATTTATAATACTTAATATACTTAATATATTACACAATATGTGATGAAAATGTCAAAATCCCTCCAGCCTAAAGTCTCAAAGAATGACTCGCGGGGCTCTTTCTGTATGTTTTCTAATGAGATGTTGTGGTCTGATTTGTTCACAAAACATTGCGCTCTCTCAGCTGAAACAAACATATATAATGTACAACCAAAATATTAGGTACTCAAGCTTTAATTCAAGACTAAAATGCATTGCCGATTGCAGCCAGATAATTACATATTTTTCACCTCATTCTAAGAGGAGCTCATTGGATAATTAAATCAGTCACCTGGCTTTGTAAACTTTTACATTTAAAATGAAACTTAGACTATATTGCCTAACACAAAGCTCACACACCAGTGTGGAAACAAAGGGAGAAAACAGCAGGCTACAGCCTGGAGCAGCAGCAGGAGTTGGCCACAGCCTGGAGTGGCAGCAGAAGTGCAGCTCAGTGATCATGGAGAGTTTTGGTGATAAACACGTTAAAAAACTGCATTATTGACTTAATTCCCAAAGAGTTCAACGTGTCCACCCTTGATAACTATGGAAGTATTGCAGACGTGGTGTTACCTGTCAAAAGCCTTGACTCGTCCCAGGAGCTTTTTGTTGTTGCGACAGTTGATCAGGACCTGAGTGTTGTTTTTGACAGACTGCGTGAGCACAGACAGTGGACCTGTATTGAACTCCTCTTCCTCCCGTTTCTGCAACTCATCTGCAGTCATCTCTGATTTAGGCTTAGTTAAAAGACTCCTTCAAGGGACACACATTTTTTCTTTAGTTCCAGGCAAGTAAAAAAGAATCTTTCATCACGGTTGTAATGAAAGAAACACATTAAATGGGAACATTTTATAATACATTGTCTAGAATTTGAGTGAAATAGCAAATATAAAAATAACAGGAGCTCTTTAAATACATAGCAAATGTGGAAATACATTTAGTGCCCAAATTTCCGGATTCTTTAATGCTGTGTGGCACATCCAAAACAATGTATAGTGTACAGATGCTTGAGTTTGACCAGTTTTTTAGGTCATAACGGAAACAGAAGCTATGACATTGTAATCTGCTTCCTTGTAACCATTAACCAATTAAACCTGACCTAAATTGCCTCGGAAGTCGGAATACATTGACCTTGTAAAGGACTAATTGTATATTAAGTATGAAATAATATTCAATATACATGATGAATGAGAATCATATCTGATAAATATAATCTCTACTACATTTGTTTGGCATAGCATCTGACAACCTAAATATCGTAGAGGAGAAATAGGTTAAATACGAATAACTACAATCGTTTTTTTGCTCCTGACAACATTCAGAAACGCCGACACTTGAAAAACAGTCTATGGAAACATGCGAGGCTCCTCAGGGGAAGCACTCGTCAGGTCTGTGGAGATGCAAGCTCGCTCACATTACTGCTCCGTATCATTATGTTTAGCATCATAACATATCCATAAGGAGATAAACACGCTTGGGTCTAATCATGTGAAACAAGCGATATTCGTAGACAACAACATAAACTCACAGCTAGGCACAAACGTTTACATGACCTAGCTTAGGCTAACTATAGCATTGAGCTAGCTGGGATTGGTAAAGCGTATTAATGAGTTGATGAAAACGTCCCGCGTATCTTTATCGGCGATAACATGTCTGTAACAATCCGCAGTGTTGAATGTCTGCAGCTGATGAGACAATAGATATAAAGCAAGCTTTAAGCTGGCTCTAGAATAAATGCGGCGGACCCGCAGCGGCGTGGAGGCATGTTCTATTCATTCAGAGAGCGACAAGAACACGCCTCGTTCCGTAGTTACCGCTTTGTAACATGAATATTAACTTGCATGTGTATAACTCGTACATCACATATGTACTTACATTGTATCGCCTCCAACAGTCACAGTTTAAATGACTTCGAAATGAATCCTCTTCGTAACAACGACGAATTCGAGCGGCTCGTGTTGAATAACTACTTCCGGTAAGTTGCATACAAAGTACTTCCGGGTTCACTTAGCTGGCATAATGTTATTTGTTTGTTTTTTAAAATTAGCCCCAAACTGTGCATGTACAAAATCGACTGTTTGTCGAAACTTTTATGATGATTTTATGATGATAACTATGTTGTTGTGTGTTATGTGTTCATGTTAAAAAAAATCAAACTTTATTTTTTTCTTTTAGAACAAGAGAAAGAATCATAATGGATGCAGCAGCAGCGGTCAGACAGATTGGTTTTCTGGTCAGAGACAGACAGACGCCTTTGAGTGTACACACTCACAGTTTCAAAGGGTGGCACATCCACCTGTGGATAATAGAGGCCTGTGTGCAGCTTAAAGGCAAGTGTAAGGTTTTGATTTCCCAAGCTTTAGATACTGAGGTACAAAGTGGATGTGTTTAATAAGATTTGGGTGGCCAATGTGTAAACAAGTGTTTCACAGATGTAGCCTCGAAGCAAATAATAACAACAGGCCTGAATACTTTTTCATTCTGAACATGTCAATCTTTAGAATTGTTTTGCTTGAGCCATTCAATTGTTTCATTTCATAAATGCATTTGATATATGTCTGCTACAAACATTGAACCAAAATCAGCTAGATCTGTCAGAGTAATGTGCACTTGTTTGCTTGTGTTAGTGTGCTAACATTATCTTCTTACCATCTTAACTATCCTCAGGGTAAGATGAGTTTTCAGCAGACATGTCGCTGCACCTCTCTTGCCAGCATTTGTATGAAATAGTATGATTATCCTCTTATCTAGACAGTGAGTTTGCCAAAAGCTGTGTAAGTTACCTGATCCAGCCCAGTCTGACTTAACCACAGGCGACTGCATGTGTGACTGAGACCAGAGAGGTGACGGACTGCACAATGAGCCTTTTGTTTTAAAAGTGGCAGAAGTCCAGGAAACTGCTCATAATAAATATCCAAACCCATCAAATGAAGATTCTTTGAGCAGAGGCCCAAAGGTGAGATAGAGTTTACAGTGTTGTTCAGCAGTTTTGACACAAACTTAAAAGTAATTAACATGTCACATCCGCATCTGCTTCTGTTCAGAACATAAAAGAAGTCTTTCATTTCTATTGTTTCATATTGTGGGCATATCGTTTTTATTTGATTGATTATTAAAATGACAGATGTTACTCTCTTAGCCTATCCTATGGCCTTCGGACCTGTGTGTTATTCTCCCTTCTCATGTTTTGCTTATATATGTATAAACAAATTTATAATATTGTTATAATGCATTGTATACACTATTGTGTATATAATGCATTATAACAATATTATAGGATTGTTTATACAGGTACAAAGATCTTTCTGTGTCCTTTACAAAGAAGTTAACTGTACAGTGCAAGCAAACAAATTAAAACAATTAACTAAAGACGGGCTCAAGAAAAACACAATTAAAAATGCAGCAACCATTCTGTTTTTAATTACACAATAGTAATCATTCAGGTTTGACATTAATATGAATCACAAAAAAACACAGTATACGTTTCTTGTTTCTATTGTTTACTTTGACTTATAGCTTCACGTTTACATAACTTCAATGTTATACATACAAATATATTAGACATGCTGCTTATTTTCATATTTACGACAATGACACATTTCCATGCAGGAAATCAAGATGCTGTTGTTATAAAGCTAGGGCACAAAATTAATTGAAGTCAAGGTGAATATCCGAGTTTGTCTTTGTTTGCTTTTTTATTTAGAACAGCTATTTATGTGTGTCCAAGAAAATCACAATGATCACAACATTTTATTAATGAATAAATTATAAAAAGTAAATACTATTTTTCCAGATTCCATGATGATGGGCAAACCTGTGGGCAATAATTAGGAAAGTCGTTGCAGCATCCTCCGAGCTCTGAGAGACGTTTTGTGAGAAAGTGTCCAGAAGAAGTTTTGGATGAGGCGCACCCATCCTGGGCCGTTCCTGAAGCTTGCGGTATTTGGTGTGAGTAAAAGTAACTGGCCTGTCCGGTGATCATGTTAAAGGAGCAGGGCTCGGGCAGCGGGATAGCGCACCCAGGCATCGTGGAGAAAGTTGCGCATGAGCCGCCGATTTGATGGCGACGGGCAGGAGCGCAACTTACTCCAATGTAGGACATCTCCTGATGCGTCTGCATGAAGCGATCGGTTTCCATGATATTTGTTGCACTTAGACTTGATCGTTGTGATACAACAGATGCAGCGTGGTTGGGAAAGCTGGGGTGCGCGCCTAGATAAGTCCCCGTGCCAAAGTGCGTGCGCACTGGTGACTGAAGTGGTAAGAACGGCGGCACGGGCCAGTAGAAAGGTCCCGCTGCAGCTAACGTCACAGAGGCTGTGTTGGTGGTCTGCAGGCGACACACCTTTTTTAAAGAAAGTTTTCCTCTGGACCCTACGGAGGTCCTGCGTCTCAGTTTCCCAGATGTACCTCCAATGAAGACGTCCTCGCTGCATGGATCCAACATCCAGTAGTTTCCTTTGCCTGGGTCGTCGTAGTGCCGTGGAACCTTCACAAAGCATTTGTTCAGACTGAGGTTGTGCCTAATGGAGTTTTGCCAGCCCTGTCTGTTTTGCCGGTAGTAGGGGAAATTATCCATAATGAATTCGTAGATACCATTCAGAGTGAGCCTTCTTCCTGGGCTTTGCCGTATTGCCATCATTATGAGTGCGTTATAACTAAATGGTGGTTTCTCAGGTTTTGTACATTCAGCAGGTTCGGCAATACCTTTATTTGATTCATTCCCAGATAGTTTGGCGCTTCTGGACATTGTTTTTGTTTTCAAAAACTCGCTGCCAAGGTTTTTTTCCAAGCTTGGCTCTATGCGTAAAGAGCGCGCTTTTGGAGACGGAGGACCGTCCCGCTCAGCCACGAGATGTTCCTGACTCCATAAAAGATTGCTAATGCTAAAAGATGGCTTGTGGAAATATCCATCTAGATTTTTACAATCTTCCATAATAGTAAACCTGTTTTGGATTATCTAATAAGATCGCATAACTTGGTGGGTGATGTATGTCCACAACGGTGCGTAAAGGCGCAGTGAAGATTAAACCTGTGGAAAGTAATGAACAAATCTATAACTGCATTCGTTTAAGTAACATTTTTTTAAAGCAATTAATAGGCCTTTTCATTCTAGATACACTTTGAGAGATTAAAAGAGCTGAACAAACTCGTTTATATTTACCTCGTGCGCGCTGAAGGAGTAGGTTGTGACTGATAGGTGAACTCCGTAGTGCAGGGATAACACCTTCCAACACACGCCTTGTCCTCTGATTGGGCTTTCAGTCTGTTTGACTCTCTCACCCGTCATCAGGCAACACATGGTACAAAAGAGTATGTTTGTTCTGTAATGTACATCAAGGAGTACTTCTCTGGAAATATGATAATAACAAACAGCATTAACAAGATATCAAACCAATACGTGACCATTTATTTAATAGGTTTCATATTTTAGTGCACACAACATATTCTTTGTTGACATTTACCCACTGTGAAACAAACACAGGTGATCTTAAATAACTTCTAGGAACATGTTTATTCTTTATAATGCATCAAAACGGTTTTATCTACTGCCAAAGAAACCAACAGACAAAATTTGTATAAATATCATGTAATTGAAATAGAAATATAGGAATAGTCACACAATTGACAAGTATCAATTGAAAATAGACAATTATCAAATATTGGGGATTCTGTAAAACAAAAGCCCATTTGTTGTCTCCATATCACGATTCAAGATTGTTTATTTTTTTTCTCCTTTAGGAGAGACCGATTTCAATACAAAAATACATACACACAAATACACCAACACATGGGCTATATAGTTCACACACACATCATCTACTCATGTCCTTATTTCCCAGGTTCACTGAAACAGGTATGAATGAGTTCTTATGAGTTCAAAAGCTCATATTCAGGGGCTAAGTACATGTGTAGATCAGAGAGGATGCTCCTGGTCTGTCTCCTCATGGCCTGCTCATAGAGCTCCTGGGGGCCAAGAGGAACAGTTGTGCCCATGATGTACCCAGCAGTTTTCACGGTTAAGTTAACTATTAACAAGAGCAATACGGTCTCAAAACCTCATTATTTAAACAGTTAGATACATTTAGTGAAGTAATTCTATTGCCGTTTAAAAGGTGATTTAACATTTCATATTGACATTTGTAGTTGATTTTGTCTCAATGACTCAAATCAGGGACTTCTTCTAATTGCATAGATATAAATACCAACAAACATGTTTTAAGAATGCAGTCCAGTCAAATAAATGCTCCCTGAAAACTTCAATGTTGTAGCACCCCCTGGTGAATCTTAACGTTGTAAAATGTTGGTAACACTTAAGCAATGATAAAGACTTCATTCATAATTAATAGTTAATCAACAAGCTTAAAACTAAATACCCACACATTTGTTCCTGTTACCTTATAACTTAACCCTGAATCATATACATTTGTTTACTGTCAATCTAGAATTTCTTTATGCGTTGTGCTATTATGTAGTGTATTATTAACTTATGCACTCAGAAATGTGTCAGTTAGTTGATCTCAGTTGTGGCAAAGCTGAGTAGAGTTGGACTCCAGGACAGGCTGTAGCTCCCAGGTCTTTGTGCCCAAACAGCCCAAACCCAGGGAGAATAAAACCCTGGGAGACTCCAATCACAAGAAGCCGTTTGACCGATGTTAGTGCTGCTGAGCTTGGGCTTTCATCTGAATGGAAAATGTTACAGGTTACATGTCATTCTATTTTTCTTTTTTTAAACAAACATTATACAGGCATACTTACTATCAAAATTCCCCATAAAAGCGATTCCTAATGAATCATCATTGTGGCCCTTGGTATGAGCTCCCACTACACCCCATCCTCTGCCTTCATACACGGATCCATCTCCTCCAATAACAAAGCTAAAAATAAATGATTACAGTGAGAATTATGGAAGTTTACATACATTGTAATAAGACATAAGCAATGTATTTATCCCTGGAACAACCTCGGAAATCTCGGCCCAGAAATGTGCACCGCTAGGAACAGAAAATACACGGTACAGAACCCTCAAGTTGAGAGAAGGATAACTGCCTTCCGGATGAACGTGGCATCCATATTATATACAATTTGAATAAACTACAAAATAAATAACTGACTTAATGAGAAAAGTAAATACTGTGATTATTATTATTTTCTAGTCCTTCTTGTTACTTTTTGTGTCTTATGTATATAATGTAAATAACCCATTTTTGAAGGTACATACTATATACAGTATTTGAGAAAACAAAAATACTGCCCAAACTTTTACCCATTCAAATAGCTTGTTCTTAAATGTTCTTGACCAAAAATCTGGTACATGCCCATATAGTATTGCACTCCATTTTAATGTATCAGACGACTCACTTGTATCCTATGTCGTCAAAATGTCGGGATTTCATGTGATCACTCTGGATCTGTCGGAGCTGGATGATGCCCTCAGATTGAGTTTGGCAGTTTTTCATAGCAGTGTGGTGAATGATGACTCTTTTAGCCGGAGACGTCAAATTGTTTTTAAGATGTGGAGTGTGGGCTCCCCATTGTGCGCGGGAAACCATGTTGACTGAAATATGGCACATAAATACAAGTGAATGAAGCATGTGTAGATGTACAGAATATTATGATATTTAGAAGTTTGCCTTTCCTTACCTGCCATGGCTGCGAACCTGTCTGACAACTGACTGACTAAGCTGCTTCAGTACCTTTAAACCTTCACATTAGGCGTGGCTTGGGGAATTACATTGTTTATTGCCGTTTGTGGGCATGCCCTTAAAAATCACAGTAGTTACTAAATAATGCTTGCACAGTTGTCTCGCCATAAGTCAGAAGCCTAATGTGTGAAGTAAAAATTCCTATAAGCCCAAAGCAGTTTCATAACAGTGTGGTCACATGGTTGTCTACTGAGGAAGTCAGACAAGGAAACATCTGAGGCTATTGCATTATTGAGAAAACATATTAGCGGAGTAGGAAGTAACAAAGGCGAAGAGAAATAAGAAACCTGAAAAAAGGTTTAAAAAAGGACAGTGTAAGTTGAACATTATCAATGTTTAATTCAACACAACAGCAGAATTGGTATAAAACTATTATTACAAATGATGTATAAAAAAAGGAAAAATCAAACATGTTCACTCCGTCCATCTGTGTCCACAGTGTGGTGCGGTGCAAACGTAGTAGAGACGCATGGCATCCTGCACACAAAAACAGAAGATTGGTAAATAATGTAATCTTAGTACTGGTTTGTAAATATAGTGTTGTATTGAACTATGAAACAAACTAGTTTATTAGTTAGTTAATTTTGTTCAGTCTCTGCATTCAGACTACAATAGTCAACAAAACATAAATAAATTATTGAAATGGTTTTGTCTGAAGTGAGACACTTATTGGATCCAAACCACAAACAAATTCATTACAATTTAAAGATAGATAGCACCAAGCATACAGCAAATGAAACGATAATAATTTGCTTACAAAGTATATTCACAGTAAATACACATTTCCTAAAGTTGCACTCAAAAATTGAATTTTTAGAAATATATATATATACATTTCTAAAATCTAAAAAAAATATATATACAATATATAATAAGAGTTTAGTCTGGAGTCATCCAGACTGTTCCAAAGAGCTACTCCTCTGATGGAGACACATTTGATGTTTGTTCTAACGTTTCTTTTGTGATAAACATGAATTCCTCTTAGATTATAGTGAGTCTCTCTGGGTTTAAACCTTTCCTGTATACAATTTGGAAGCTGTGTTGAGATCCACTAGATCATTTGATTTTAAAATATTCAATTTCATAAACAAAGGTTCTGTTGGGGCATGATAGTCTGCATAGTTCACTAATCTGACTGCTTTCTTTTGTCATCATGTCATGTCATGTGATCTGTTGATACCTTTGTTTTCACGTAGTTTAAGTGAACCTTCCAGTTTAGGCCTTCATAAATGTGCACTCCCAAAAATTTGGTGTGGCACACCCTCTCAATTTCCATTTAGTTCATTTGTAGTTTCCTCTGTAGATTATCGATGTTCCTATTGCCAAATATAATGTATTTTGTTTTTTCAAATTCATTGATAATTTATTATAGTAAAACCCTTTTTCAAATATTTCTAGTTACTATCCAACTTAATTTAATATCGGATCAATATTTTGTGCAGAATAGAGACTAGTGTCATTAGCAAACAAAATACACTGCATGTTCTTAAGGACCTTACACATGTCATTAATATGTATAATAAACAATTTTAACTACACTAGATACTGAGATGTAAAATGTATGTTATTATAGTGTCATGTGATATCGTATACCTCAGCCTTCATACTGTGAGACTGGAAGAACACTGCCTCCTTGTGACCACACCTGGAATGAAAAGAAGGATTGATTCAGGGCAAAGGATGGTTTCTCACCCATCATCTGTACTTCTTAGCAGTTTTCAGGGAACATTCTTATTAAGTCTGAACGTGCGTGTGAGATACTGAATCTTACTTTGGACAGGGGTGGTCTTCTGTCCTTGGTAATGTGGGGTCTTGAGACACATCAGCAATAATTTGAGTCAACTCACTTAAAAACAGAAAGAACCATTTAGACAAGGAGACCACAACGGAGGCTTGATGTTGCACTAGACATACTCGACTTCATGTGTGATTTTGTTGACATATATGCAGCTGTTGTCTGCCTCTTGCTGGTAGTCACAGTTTCTACACTGTGGGGTAAACATATGTTGCATGAATTATCCTTGAGGGGAAATATTTCGTTCTGGGCTAAAAAGGAAACTTACGGCATAAAGTAGGATACGGTTTTCTTTGTCTTCTTTGGGATACAACATGTTGTTACTGAGGAAAATACAGAATTGCTCCTTTATAATTCATCACTTTTAGATAGACACATCATTCATTAACGTTAACCATAACACACATGTAGCTTTAGCAAACATGAGCTAACATGACAAAAACAGACATTATTAAATATTCAGCTCACCATTCTTGACAAAAGCGTATGCCGACAAAGCCTGGCTCGTAGTTTCCAGTCTCCAAATCCATTGGAAATATACTTATACGACGTAAAAAGTAGAATATAGTGGGAAAACGTGAGCTGCTTCTTGTGATAGGATAATAACACGACTGCGCATGCGTGAGACATGCACTCTGTGAGTTTGCACTTTGGCTCCCTCTATGGACAAATCAGCCTCACTACAGCCGTAGAACGAGGAGTGAACATGGGGCAGCACGGGTGGGGGAGTGAATGACATAACGAATGTGGCTCAGAATTATTATTATATATGTTATTATTATAGATCCATGCTCAGAACAAAAATATGAATAATTTAAATAACCATAATCATATATAGCCTACATTCTATTGATACACCGATTGTATACATGACTAGGCTTTAGACAAACGTTTCCCAAAGGAAATTATTATAAATTGTTTTTAAGGGACAAAATAAAGATAATACAAACAGCTTTGATAATGTAACATACTGCTTAGCAGTTTTACATCAGGCAGTTAAGCGGCCACCCTTGGTTATGCGGTTATGATTTGATTGTGAGAAATAAAG
>JAPMNZ010949236.1:0-11543 GCA_029875035.1 Pomatoschistus microps | reverse complement strand
TAATAATGTTTTTGTTTAATCCAGTGTTTTTAGGGACACTAAAAGACGCTTCACATTATTCATTCACTTGATACAGTTGGGTGGTTACTACTGTAGTCACAGCTGACCTGGGGTAGACTGGCAGAAGCGAGGCTGCCAATCTGTACCACACATTCTGTTAATGTAAAACTGTGCATTGTTATTACATCATCATTCAAAAACAAAACAAATACAGTTAAATGTGATAATCCTGTATCACGGCCTCAGCTTCTCCATCTTTCTGTCTTTCTTCAGACGCTAAAGATAATTACTACAGAATAGTTTTATGAGCTTATGCACCTGCACACAGCTCTTTGTTATGGATTCTAAATAAAGTATGTTTTTGTCCTCTGTGATCAACATGTGTGGTTCCAAACTACGTGTAACAGTTTCATGTTGTTTGTTCATATCAATGGGTCAGAGGTATTGAAAGTGTCCTCCAAGAGGCGTCAGAAGGGAATATCTGAGCGAGCTTGGCCTCCCACATGTGCAGAGTGAAGAATTGGTTTGCATTTTAAACTGTGTAAGACGGAAATAAGGATGAAATGAGGATTTTCTGCTTCATTTCAATATATACAGTATGAGAGCAAAAATAATATACACACACATAAAATAAAATCAAACAATATCCAACACTAAACAATTCTGTGATTTCACTGAAAAAAGTTTGCAGACATGATCCTTCTACTGTAGAACTAAAACTTTACAAGAACTGTTTTGTAATAACATGGTGGTATTAATAGGATTGACTAATGAATCACACTAATGAAATCTGTGACAGCTTTTATTAGTGCGCTGGTGCCTAACCACGGACAGCACAATCCCAGGACGAGTGTCAGTGATGATCTGTGTCCGAGCACGGCACAAGTCTGTGTGTATGAGCTGAGCGTGCTCTGGCCTCCTCTGTCAGGTGGACCAGGCCACAGCACCATCACTCATCAACACACACATGCACTCGGCACACGCCGCAGCACACGGCCCAGCACACGGCCCAGCACACGGCCCAGCACACGGCCCAGCACACGGCCCAGCACACGGCCCAGCACACGGCCCAGCACACGGCTGTCTGCAGTTTAGGATTTACTTGGAGTGTGTCTATTCCTTCACATCACTTATTTCTCTCCCTCCCTGCTCTCTTTTAAATTCTGGCGCACTCACACACAGACACGCAAGTTTCGATGGCCCAAAAGGAAAAGATATACTCATTAGAGATGCAAGACTCTATGAAATGAGACTCATGTGTGGGTCACATGATCAAGTTTCCTGAAGAAATCGTTCAAATTCTTCTGTACCGTTTTGAGTGATTCACAAACAAACAAACACCAGTGATTCCTTCACCTCATTGAAGGAGATACAAATCCTGACCTTACATCGGGCACAGAGTAATGTGAGGTCCTTGGCATTCATTAGATCTTCTCTGTCTAAAATCTGCACACACAAGAATCTGAAGGCTCTGGGATGTGGATTAATGGGTTTTGTCTCATTACAGGTTCTGAAATTGTTCAGTGGATGATCAAGAATTTGGACATTGAAGACCCAGGTAACATCATCATTCTTTTGAAATATGTTTTTGCATTTGCTTTCTTAACCGGTTTGAAGACGTGACCAATTTCCATTAGTATCACAAAATAAGGCAGACTTGCAGAGGGAGCCTACAGGAGGGCTTTAACTTTCAGCTTTTCCTTCCTCTTTGATGTGTTGTGTGTGTCCCGGAGGTGTGCTGCTTCACAACACACACTCTTCTCTTCACTCTGGAAAGTGTGCTGCGCTATTTTATTGTACAGCAATTATACATGTAGCCAGTGGTCAATCCCTGGACAATGACGGTGTAGGGGAACATGAGGGAATTACACACACGCACATGCACACGCGCACACGCGCACACGCGCACACACACACACACACACACACATGTATAAATATAAGTCAATTCTTTTTAGCGCTTTTGTACAGTACCTCTGTACAGTACCTCTTGGCAGTACCTCTGTGCAGTACCTCTGTGCAGTACCTCTGTACAGTACCTCTGTGCAGTACCTCTGTACAGTACCTCTGTGCAGTACCTCTGTGCAGTACCTCTGTACAGTACCTCTGTACAGTACCTCTGTACAGTACCTCTGTAGGGCAGAGGGAGATTGTGGATTATCACAATCACTGATGAGCGTCCACTACTCTGTTGTGATTACACCTTGTAAAAAACAAATAGCGTCCAGTCGATGTGTTTGAATGTGAAAAATGTCTGTGTTCAATAGTTCATTATAAACAATTATGAATTCATGATAGTGCAATTTTGAAGATGGACAATGTTTTCTTTTGATCCAGAAGAGTACACTGTAAACCACAGAGAGAGTTTGAGGCTCACGAGGAGCAGTGGCACAGAGCTAGAACAGTGCATGTCGTGAGTGAGGGTGTTTCCCATGACTGTCAATAATGTAAAAGCCACAGTGGAATGCTGAGGAATGCTGCTGTTACCTCACGCACATCCATACCATCCTCATTCTGCATAAACACCATGCGTCAGTGGGTCATTATACCAGCCCTGATCAAATGCCTGTTCACAACATCTCTTCCATATGGATGCATGTTGTCAGGCGTGCGCAGGTCACACCATTGTTCTGCCAAACTAAAAAGGCTCCACTTGATTATCCGCCAGGAGAGCCTCACCTACTCCTTTTATTTTTATCCGTCTTTGTAAACCTGAAGGCACCTGTCAGGTTGAAGAAAAGTTGAAAGTGTGTTCTTGGGAGAATGCTGTGATTACTCATGTGTATTAAAAATAGACGTACGAAATGATAAAGAAAAACAAGAGTGAAGCAGCAAATGAGCAGAAACTGTCTTTAGATAAAAACTACAATTGCCCCGAGGATGTTGGCAAAGAATGTGATTTTTGTGACCAGCGTTTATTGCTCTATAAAAGCTTAAGTGCAGTTTAATTACTACGGGGAAACTCAGGGCGTATCCCACCTCGCTGATGATGTGAGTGTTGTGGGCAATACAAACAAATAGAGAAATGGCTGAAGAAGGAATGCAAGATTGTAAGTGACTCCACAAACTCCCAGTGAAATGGGGAAATGTAATTAATTTGGTTTGCGGCAAAGCTATCAGCGAGCGTGTTATGTAAGGGCACAGCCGCTCAAATCAAAATGAACCGAGAACATCCCAAATGATGAAGGAGAACTCCAATAAGAGAAACAACACTTTATATTATTGTTTCTTTTCCATCAGTAGTCATCTCCTACCACGCTGGGAAACTATGAACACAACTTAATAGAATAGAATATCAGAATAATAAAATACATGAAGAGATAGATAGATAGGCAGACAGACAGACAGACAGACGGACGGACGGACGGACGGACAGACGGACAGATGGACAGATGGACAGATGGACAGATATACAGACAGACATGCAGGCATATAGATTGATATATATATATAGACAGGCAGGCAGACAGACAGACATGCAGGCAGGCATATAGAGAGACAGACAGACACGCAGACAGATAGATGGATATATAGATAGATAGACAGGCAGGCAGACAGATAGATGGAAAGATAGATAGACAGGCAGGCAGACAGAGAGACTGACATGTGAGAGACAGACATGAAGACCGACAGACAGACAGATAGGTAGATAAATAGATAGGGTTAGAATAGGAGAAATTCATAGAAACATTGATAACCACATCATTCTAAAAGTTATTGTTAATAGTGCAGACAGATCTAAGGCACTCTTTTTCAATATAGATTATTTGGGAGTTTAGCTTCCTCTCTATTTCAGCACCATCATTGTTATTATTTCTTGACATTTGCAGCTGTTAATACTCCCATTACAAGCACAGGCATCAGTGATTTAATCACCAGGCTGTTTTAATAGCAGAGCCAATTGGTTTGGTCAGGAACAGAAGCGCTCACTACATTTAGGCGGCCCTGACTTGTTAGCATGCATTAGCACTGGTGGCCACGGTGAGTACTCGTCTATTGTGAAAACCGTATAACTCAAATGTAAACCCAAAGACTGTAAATATGTATACAGAAATTGTATTACAAAATTACTATACAGTATTCCTTCCATATATACTATACAATATATTATCATATGTATATCATACTGTAAGTATATATCTTTGCACTAGCTCATCATTTGTATGTTTTATGTTTATATTTTGTTTCTTTATTAAGCTAAATATAGACATTTTATTGTATGTTTTAAAGTGTGAATTAGGCTATACTTAAGAATTACATATACTTTATCTTATGTTGTGTGCTCCTCACTCCTACCGTTCTGGAACTTGTGAGGAAACCTTAACCTTATACAATTGTGCATCAAAGTATTCCATATTCAGAATACAGAGGTGAGCCAAATTAATGATGTTGCAATATTTTGTCTCACAATCGAAATATCGGTGTGTTGTATGAATGAAGGAAAACGATGAGAATCAACAACAAATGAAGCCTTGCAGTTCAGTAAAACATACCATGACATGTTATTTGAAAGATTATTCTCTCAGGAAAAAAACTAATTATGTATTTAAACTAAAGGGTAATATACGGTAACCTCTCTGTCTGGAAGCTGCCTCAGTCCTGCATCGCGCCTGTCCTCGTTCTACAGTCTGAGTCCTGCACCAAGTGGCCTTGGTCCTCATTCTGTATGTAAATATATTGCTTTAGATAATAAAAAACGGATTGTAATTTATTAGTATGTCCCCCTGTGGATTTATGTCACCTTTATCTTCAAAATTAGATGAAATATCATAATGACATTTTAAACAACAAATTGATAAAGAATGATCAATTTATCAATCAATTATCAAAATAAAGCTCAAGTTACTGTATGTATATATATTAAAATGTCTTCAAAGTATTCTCTCTCCATCCATGGACATGAGGGAACACTGAGCCTTCTATAGCTCTCCACTCTTCCACCATCCATCTCCCTCTTCCTCTCTCTCATGCTACGCTTCTTTAAAACTCCTACACACCTTCACACTCAAGAGTCACTCCAGTCTCGAGCCCTTTTCTATAATCTTTTTCAGTCCTGTGAGAACTCCCCCATGCTCTGCACTCCACGTCTCCACTAGCACAACAAAGCCACATGCAAGAAAACTATTCCTTTAAAATAGACCTTAATGTGAACTCTGAAGGCATATTCTTCACTTCTTCTTCAGGTCCATTTACCTGGTCAGAGAAGAGCGCCGTGTGGGTCACTCCACTGTCTGTGGAGTAATGTGAGGCTGAGGAGCTCATAGACGGTGGAATTGGCGGTTATCCAGACAGGGTTTTTGGCTCAGAGCTGCTAATACAATGAAATCAAAGGGTGTTTTCCCAGAGGAGACTCCGTTTGGCCCGTGCTGACAGCTCCTCTCAGGTGCCGTCAGCAGAAATCTTCACAGAAATGATAGTGCTGGCGGTGTTATTCATCAGAATAATATGCTTCATGTATTTAAATGTAGTATGTGTGTTTTGGAGATTGCTTTTGGAGACTTAAATAATCAGTAGAAGGTAAATATTTACACCAGAACATGAGGTGCAATACACAGTTATAGAGTTGAAGAATTTTTGAATCATATCCAATGGAGAAAAGAATTGTCGTTTGATTTTTGTAGTTCATATTTTCATTTTTACAAAAGGCTGGATTAATCCAAGAAGCTAGTTAATTTCAGAATCAGAATAATTTGTATTGCCATGTAATGTACAGGAAGTCACAGACTAGGAAATTGCTTTGGCTCTCGGTGCAAACAAAGATAAGTTTTATTAAGAAATAAGACAATAATTTGTTGTTTTGCAAAGATAATTATGTTCATGCTAAAGAGCTGTTGTTCTTGTGGTTTGCTAGTTATGACTCAGCTGGAAGCAGCCTCACACAGTTCGGTGAATGAATAAACATGTGTATGATCAACATTGTCATGGACACAGTGAGATGAGTTCAGACTGGGGGGTCATGGGAGCGTGGAGCTCCTGGGGGTCCCAAGGCGCTTCCAGCATTTCCTGCAGCATGACCTCTCCATTACATCAATATAACACCTCTACACACTACATCACTGGGGAATTATAGAATAGACAGAATTATAACAATTAGTTGATGAACCGATCAATGGTTTTGTAGTCATCTTAAAGTAGTTCAGGTTATTTTAATAAGACACAGTGTAAAGAAGCTGGTACTGCTTAAATACCTGATGTTTCAGATGCATCATGTCAGATAAATGAGCAGCACTAGCTTCTTTACATTCTTCAGACAATCAATGACTTGAAAGAATAATCAGCCAACCAATAGATGTATCAAAATAATCTGTTAAATATTAGTGTCCTACAGCCAACCACACACAATATGTGGGAAACGCTATTATTGGGAATTCAGTGAATCAGAAAGACATAATGAACTTAGTGTGATAGAATAGAAAATATATGTTAAGGGTTAGATTTCTATGAAAAAACATCCAAAATCCAATGGATCCTGGAGCAACACGATGTCGGTACTTGATTTGGAAGCGAGATAAATGTCTTACTACAAGTTTAATCATTCATACATTCATACACCGTTTTGAGATCTTTGGGATTGACTAAACCCTTTCATCTCGTCTTTCGTTAAACCAAGAATGGGGTGGCTGAATCACAGGATTATAATACTCCCATTCCACTGCGCACACTGGCTACACGCGTGTGTATGTGCTTCAGCCCCACATAACTCACAATGAAACATTTACAAACCGCATCCACAAATGATGCTAATAAATAATGAGATCCATAATGATGTAGGGAGTACATGTTGTAAACATCTCTGACCTCAGCAGTGATATGTAATATTAAAATAACCCTAAGCCTCGTATATGAGATGTAGATGTTGCGAAGGCCTGGTCTCTGCCACCGTCTTCACTTATTTATCCAAATGCTTTCATGCTGACACAAACCAAGACGAGTCCAAGATGTGGAGACACTGGTCTGGCTGTTTTTTAATTAAAGTCATAACTGCTTGTTGTTATTTTTGTCTTGTCTGTTTGTATGTTTTAAATTGGACTTAGTGCCTGTAATGAAGTTTAATTGAACATTTATTCATTCATTTTGAAACTAAAATGTTCAGGCTACAGTTAATCCCAGTCATGTCCAAACTTAAAAATAAACAATTAAACATTCTATAACCACATCCACAGATGACGCAGGTTTATTAGTATATAATTACATTAGCTTTTGATTGTGTCACAACATTCCATGTATGGTGCTGATGAAGCTGTGGTGTGAATCATTATGGGCAAATCAAACCTCATTTTAAACCCCAAAACAGCCCCAAGCCAATAAAAAAACAGTTTTATAATTGTATGTTGTTGACCTCTGGACAAACCTGGTTAACTTAAGTGACAGTGATATATATACAAACGATTAAACACAAAACATCAATTTGAACCGTCCAAATCAAAAGCCTCCATTTCCCCCCAGCTAGATTTGTTAGATCCCCGCTTGCCTATTTTTGGATTTGGGATATTTGCTCATTTCTGTTCGGATGATGACATTCAGAATGGCTCTGCATAAATGTCATGCCAGCGCACAAACGAAAAACAAAGCCTCACAGGTGACAAAACCACTCCATAGTCAATGAGCTCAGATTATCTTCCAAGAGAGAGAGAGAGAGAAAGAGAGAGAAAGAGAGAGAGAGAAGACACTAGGCTCCACTTGACATCACACAATCTCCACTAACCTCAACGCCACTGCTATCCCAAACCGAATTTAGTATTGTGATTCATATCTAACCATATAATATAACATTCCCACCCATCGCCTGACTGGGATAATGATTGGAGATCGTGGCAAATCAGCGAGACAGGGAATACTAAATAAATGCCATGTTTATAAATAAATACTTTTGAATAACTTATGAGTCCTCAGTTATTAATGAGCCAAGCAGCGTGCCGACCTCTGAAGCGGTGGCAAGATGCCGAAGGAGCTCGATATATTTCAGATGAGAGCCATGCCTAATGTATGATGTCGTGGTACGGTCAGGCCATGTTTAACCTTTGTGCCATATGCCCCTGTGTTAGCATGAGGCGTCGAGGTGCCGTGAATCCTGTGGATATTAAAACGAAAGCGCTTAACAAGGTTCCGAGTTCAGATATTGTTTCATTCGCGAGACGCCGAACACACTGGCGCATCACTGTTTTTAGTGGTAAGGGAAACCGGAGCACCTGGAAGACACGCAGAAACGGGGAGAACATGCAACCCCAACACTCAGAAAAGGCCCTGTTCCGAGCGCTTTTGGCGACATGGCGAGAGTGCCCAGTTGTATCGTATTTTCACTCATTTAAATTGCTTCACATAGACACAGCAAAGGTACAGGCACATACACTGCTCGGCCAAATGCCTGGGAATATACAAAATATTTCAAAATCCAACTTGACGCAGTTCCAAAGGCAGTGTATTCCGCAAAACTGAGGTCCGTATAGAACATGTCCAATCTCCTCTTGTGGACATGTGATACAGGCGTGACCAGCAGAGCACCTTGACCTGACCTCCGAGCAGAGGAAAGGACAGTGGAACAGATCTCTCGTTCAGTTTGATGTCAGTCCATTTGAATTTTAAAGGAAGAATGTTGAAACCAATGCAAAACTTAATGGGTAACCAGTGATTGCAGCTGCATTTGAAGTAATTGTAAAACCTAGAGATTGAATAAAAGCATGCATTACTTACATCAGAAGTTCAGGGCTTCCTGCACTGTCACTATAGGTCAGAGCTGAAGGATCTTGTTTCCTATTTTCACAATTTTACCTATTGTATGTATTTTACTGGCAGGGGAAACCATGGCATGTAGGGGAAACCTAGACATAGACACAGAGAGAACATGCAAACTCCACTCAGAAAGCCCCTTGGATTCGAACCCCAGGCTTTTTATTGCTGAGAATCGTGCTGTGTCTGTTGCAGTGTCCACCACCTGCTTTTCTCCACAGAGGTGATAGAGCAAATGCAGACAACCTACTCATACCACAAAACCAAATCATGTGAAAAATATCTGTGCTCTGTTTTTTTTTTGTTTTTTTCAGATGTTATTTTGCTCCAGATTTGGTGTCAAAAGGAGATAGTTGTGCAGCTAATTATAAATCCTGCTGTGAAACATGAAGTGTGTGCTCTGGTGCTATATCTCTTGCTATTACTGTGATGGCTTTGAGCTCTGAAAGTGGTGACTTCTAAACTTTAGGAGCCTTGGAATGTGTGAGAAAAATGCGGAATAACACAAACTTCCTTGCCCTTTCGTGTTGGAGGCTATAGTCTTTCCCTTCTTTAATCAGCGGCGCAGAGAAAGCCACAATCAGCCGAAGCGTTGAAGGGGGGATGATTACTTAGGTGTTTGTATTTGTTGATGGCGTAAAATCAGGGCGAGCCGTTCCAGAGCAAGAACCATTTTTGCTCACAACAGGCTCAGCACCAGGTGATTGGACTGATGAGGCCTGGTCCCGCCCCCCTGTCTGAAGGTGGGCCAATCAGGGAGACCCCCCACGGAGAGACCTGTCGCCCCCTCGGCGCCTCTCGTCTTCTGCTCCGGGGCCCTTCGTTCAAACGTGGCATTTTGTGTGAGATAAATGGGATGCAGCTAATTAGCCGCGGTGAATAAATATACGGAGCAGCAGACGGTGATGTGTGATAAAACTCTATTGATAGCAGATAGATCAGCTTTTGTTTAAGTGAGTGCATGAATCTTTTATCTTTTTAACTAAAAGAGGTTTTATAAAGGAGAGGAATTTGCATATAAATTAAAAGCAGGTATGATCACCCCCAGTGCTGAATAGAAAAGACAGTTTATTGGAAAAATTAACTTTAGTGTGAAGGTTAACGCCCGCGGTTTGTCATTTTAGTTTAATCAAAATGGATTTAGCTTAAAGACCCCCGAGACTCGCTGTCTGCACACATACTTTTTGATTATGTAGCCGAAGGGAGAAACTGTAGCTTTAAACGTAAGCCGCATATTGTACATGGAAATACGGAAAAAGCTGTTTGAAGTTTGGCAAAATGACTATCTCCATATGTCTACAATATGCCTCGTATTCTATTGTAAAGTGCATCGTAAGTTCAAATACTAATTTTACTGCTCTGTCTCTCCTGTTCCTGTGTCTCTTGGGACGTTACCAGATTTCAGATGTTGCATTTAAACAGATTATTTGATATATTTTACAGTAATGTCAACATTGATGTTTACCCTTTACGAAGCAAAGTAGTAAAAAAGCTATAGGCTCCTAAATCCAGACACGCTCTTTTCAGCGACCATGATCCCTATACATTTTTATAACATATTTCTATGTTGATGGGCTGGTGCTCTGTGATATGGGTGCTTGCGTAGGTTTCCCTCTGGGTACTCTACCACAAAAAACATGCACACTAGGTTTAATCCTCCAGCTCTCGTTGTCCTGACCAAGCCAAGCATCAACATCTGGAGATGGGTTCCCGGGCGCTGTTACTACGGCGACCACTGCTCCTGACGTGAGCCTTAGCGGCGTCAGGATGGGTCAAATACAGAGGATGAATTGCCCTACGGGGATTAATAAAGTGCACCTTTACCTTTGCTCTGATTGCCACCCCCCAACTCAGAAATGGATTAAGGGGAAGAAGATGGGTGGATTTCTATTGTTCTTATGTCTGTTACTGATTTTGGTAGTCCTAAAAGTCTTATATCTTTTCAGGGCTTTATCTTTCATCTGTCTCATTTTTTATGTTTAAATATTTTTTATATGTTTTTATGATTACATTACACAAGAAAATCCTTGTTGTATACAGAGGGGGACATTTATAATTGAACACATAACTTATTATCTTGTATTGAGTTCCTATTTCAGATTAGTTTGAAGCTTGTTCCAACATTTTGGATTTGAAGTCTTCTAAGTCTGAGGACTCTTTCCTGTCGATGTTGGTATATTTTTCAGCTTTTCTTCCCAAACGCACACAAGTCCTCACATACAGAATTTGTATTCAGCACTTTGATGTGATGTTCCTTTGACCAAAAAGTGCCTCTTTCTGTGCTGCAGTGGAAGCTCTGCACTTGGGAACGCTGATGGCTGCACACGGTTACTTCTTCCCCATCTCAGACCACGTCCTCACTCTCAAAGACGACGGAACCTTCTATAGATTTCAGGTAAACTATTCTAATGCATGCAACCTGTGCTATTTACCCTTTAGCTGGTTAATGGCCTCCAGAAATGAAAAGGCGAAAAATCAATGCACTTTCGACAATGTGTGCGTGTGTGTGTGTAATCCATTATGTTAATTTTATTTTTTCAAAGTTTTCTAATAATTTCTGCAGTTGTACTGTCTGGACTATGGACTGCAGAGTTGAGCTGGTTTGCATTCATTACTGTAGCGTTTACTCATTAAAAACAGTGACATTTATTCAGAATATCAGTGCATTATTAGAAGAAATATTATGCATTTTTTGTCGATTAAAAATGATGATGAGACTATTTACTTTGTCATAAATGATTAAGAATGTGAAATAGTAACCCTAACCCTTCAGTAGAAAATATATGCTGAAACAAGTATGAAGGGAGGTGTTGAGT
>JAPMNZ010949233.1:0-14309 GCA_029875035.1 Pomatoschistus microps | reverse complement strand
GTAAAACCACATTGGAAAAACTGTGCAAGACCCAGTGTGTACAATAGATACTTATACATCTTTGCAAACCCTATATTATATGGACTATATGATATTTCAAGCCTTTCACTTTCTGAAATGGCTGACATACTGTTAGTTTCCCAATATTCACATTTCTGAGATGTGCTTTTGAGATACGTATATATTTGATTTTGTGTTCATTAAGGCATTTTTTCTCCCCACAGCCCTTAAAGAAGATGGCAGATCGCATCAGGAAGTACCAGATCTTGAACAATGAAATATTTGCCATCCTGAACAAGTACATGAAGGCTGTGGAGACAGACAGTTCCACCGTGGAGCATGTGCGTTGCTTCCAGCCTCCTATACACCAGTCTCTGGCCACCACCTGTTGAGAATAGACTCTCCACACATGCACACACACACACACTCTCTCACACACACACAAACAAACACAAACACACACATACACTCCCTTTCCTATGCCCCTGACTTCGGTCTGGTTGATCTTATGGGATAGGCTCTATAATGGGAAATGAATCCAAAGACAAATCTTCTCAAACGGTCGCTTTCTCTGTAAAGGTCTGTCTTTATAAAGCTTTTCCCTTAACGTCAACAAGCCAAGAGCTAGTATCTCTTCATACACCTTTTTTATTTTTATATTATTTACTCAAACACTGACTTTTTCAAACTCATGCATGCTTTTTCCCCCCCTCTTCCTTTGCACAACGGTGGTGTAAACCATGAAAAACAAAATAAATTCTAAGTTTTGGACATAGTATTAAAGTATAGATATTGTACTAAAAAGAGCTTATGAAATGAACACTACATTATTAGCAGTTTCGTTCAACACATGCTTCTTACAGCCCGTGCCGCGACACTAGTACACCTGTGCTGGTAATCCACAACTCTCATTTCATATCCTCTTTTTGTAAAATAATCATCCCACCCCATCATGTATGCCATGAAAAATGCTTCACGCTTTACTCCTGCTTGCTTCCTGTTAAATGAATGAATAGATTTCTTTTTCACACACTTTCACAAGCCTTTGTTTCTTTAAACATTTTAATTAGTATCAGGTCCACTGTAAATTTCACTATTGAACTAAGTGAAGTGTTGAGTGTTGTAATTGTTATTGTTTTTAATTCTTAATATTTTGTTTTACGCATTTGGTATATCTGCCTCTCACTGACTGAAACCTCATCAATCTACATTTCTTTCATTGTCTAAAAGATTTTATATTCTGTATATGGAAACAGTGCTCTTATTTAAAATACTGGGATATACATTCATTAATTTAGTTCATTGTGTCTTTTTCATTGAGAAAAGAACAGAGACATGTAATTAGAGAATACCTCTAGTTGTATAAAGACGATGCTGTATTAGAAGCTGTTTGAGTGTGAATGAAATATAGCTTATTGGTCTGTGTGACCTTTGAAATACTCTGCACATTATGTTCAATGGTAAAAAAACAATAACTAAAATGTCAGTTATAATTAAAGGGCAATTTACTAAATATAGCCAGTATTTTTTTCTTTTAAGATTTAGCAGTGTTATTGAAATATGCAAACTATCCTTGTGAAAAGGAATTGAAATATGACCCATATAAAACAGCCCTGTGATTTTTGTTTTGCTCTTGTTTGAATGACAATGGTTTCTTTTGTAACTCCAGTGTTTTTATCATATTTATTCACGTCCGGTTTACTTTTCATTTAAAGATATTAATCTAGTAAAAATGAAGGTACAGATGTATCCTCTTGAATCTATTGAAGCATGGCAAGTGTAATTTATTGTCATCAATGGCTCCATTTGTGACATGAAGCTTTGTTTATGATATTGTTGTACAAGTGACTATGTTTTGAAGTACAGAAAATGATGAAATATAAAATGTACAACAATGGTCCTGAAAAGGATACACAATTATGTTGTATTTCCATGAAATAAAATGGTTTAACTGATGTAAAAAGTAGTTGTGTCAACTGTTATCATATAATTTCAATTGATCAATTATTGTATTACAACTGAATTCAGAACATTAATGCATAAAAGATGCATGTTTGAGTCATTAAAGAGGTGGGTATGGACCTCACCTCCAGAAGAGTACTCCATTACAGTCTGATTACAACCCATGTATTTAGCAGGAGACACTACTGCTTTGTGTGGACATCATGTACACATTATGCACACCACAAATGTGATCCGAAAAGGCCAGATATGATTTGCACATGTTGTCCTTGTGACAGAGGACAATAATACATCCATAATGTCTCTTTACGTGTATCGTCTCACGACTGTAGCGTCGTTTCAATCACCCGCCTCTTCACCCGAACATAATTCTGCTACCATGATTAGAACATACAGTTATTGGTCATGAACAAACAGTAGAACAACCATAACTGTAAATATTAAGAAGAGCACAACACTTTTTATAACAGATCTATGGAAATGGAAGAACTTCCGAGCACTGCAGTGAAGGGACAATCTGAGCGCTTGTGATTGGTCAGCTCTACGTAAAATTGCGTATGACGTAGTTTGAATTTTCAGCGGGGCTGTTGTCAACGAGAAGCTGAGCAGCAGCTTGGTCTGTTCGTTGCTTTTAAAGACGTAGTATAATTATTCATCATAAATTCATTATAGATGTCTTTCTCAAAAGCTCCACTGAGGAGATTCAACGAGCACGTGGGTACGTGTCCTTTCATATAACCTTACTAACACGTTTTGTGTGAGATGTCGACGTTTTACGCTTAGTTGTTTGCATCTTTGTAAGTGTTAGCCATGGATCTATTTTGGTGTCAGCCTGTCGCTGGAATCTGCACCTTGTTTGAGACCAGTTTCTTAACTAGATTATCAATGTTTGTAAGGGAATTCAGCTGAAAGTCTGTTTCCTCTTCAGGCTGTGCTCCTCCACCGGGGACGTATGATGTCAAACGTGAGGAACTCAAAGGAGTTGCGTCCTTTGATAAGTCTGAGCGATTCAGACCAGTTAAACATGGTGAGGATCTATACACGGACCACACGAAAAGAGGAAAATAAACCTTATACTAATGCACGTCGTTCTCAGCAGCAGCTGCCACCACCCTTCTGCTGCCTCCATCCCCTTCCAGGACGGCCTTCATGTCCCCTGTCCGTAGGACCATGTCTGTGGACGGTCTGGTAAGTACTTTTTGATAGGCAATTGATTGTTTAATGAAACAAATCTACTATATTTTGTGTGAAAAGTCTTTGTGTTGATTATTATTACTTTACCCTCCCTATTTATACTAAATAGGCTGATGGTGCAAGTACAAAGAAAGAAAAGATGAGCATCAATCTGAAACAACAAAAAATCTTGGAAAAAGAGGTATAGTTAAAAGTGCAATAATATAATCAATAATAATTTAATCATCGATAGCAGTTGTATTACAAACTGGTATCAGTCTAATAAGCTCACATTTCAGGTCAGAATCTTGGTGCAGCAGCGGGGTGAGCAGGACAAGTGCATACTGGCTCTCGAAGAAGACTTGAAGAAAGCAGAGGCTAAACTATTGGCTGCGGTCAGAGAGAAGACTGCACTCAATGCTAATGTTACCACCCTTGAAAGGCAAAGAGCTGAACTTAAAAAAGTCAATGAGTTTTTAAAGAATAAGGTGTGTTCTCTTATTCAATGTGATTTATATTGAATTTGTCTAATTTTTATTTGTTTTCTAATCGTAAGGTTTCTGCTGATGCATCAAAAAAGAGAATAAATTCTCTCACAATGGACCTAATGGAGGCCAGAAACAATTTGGATGCAAAAAATAAGGTACTGTATTTACATTACCGGTACATTAGTTATTTGTCATAGTTAACATTTTATGTTGCATGTTCACCAGGAACTAAATGTCTTGCGTGTCAGCGCTGAAGGCCAAGTTAAGGCGTTGGAAACTGATCTGAAATCGGCAAAGGAAACTGTAAGGTCTCTAAAGGAGAGGAATGTGGATTTGGGTAAGTCACAATGATTTTATTGTGAATCCAGGCTGGTCATTAATGTGTTATAACTTATTTTGAAATGTAGACCATCTCCATCAAGTTACAATCAGGCAGTTTGAAGAAGCTGAAAACGAAAATGAAAAACTACAGAGTGAGTATATTTTTTTGCTATAATATTAAGATATATACATCTATGATTTCACACATAAATCAAGAAAAATAGTTTAATTAAGGTTAAGCTCTCCATAACCGTAATACAAATGCATCTATCATATTTTTATTTACCGGCCAGTCCACATGCCCATCTTCACGAGGTGGGAAACGCCATTACACGTCCCTGTTATATACACACTAACAGACTTTCACTCAAGTATAACAAATGTTACAAAATGTTTTATTTTATGTAGTTGTCATCAGAGAACTACGAGAGGAAATTCATGTGCTGCAGAGATATCTTGATACTGCAAATGAGCAAGTTCTGGTAAAACTTGTGATCTTAAAGATATTTGATTTTTATAACTGGCCAATTTTTTATAAAAATTGTTGTTTGATTTTGATAGGATCTTCGCTTGAAACTGGAGCAGACAGATTGTAAGGAAACAGTGAAGTAAGTTTTAATGGCTTCTGCTGAGCTCATTTTTGAGCAAGGATTGAAACTTGTTTGTCAACTTTGCAGACAGCTCGAGTTAGAAAAGGAGCAGCAGATTGCACAGCTAGAAGCTGCCAAAGAGGAGCTCAGACAAAGGGAGAAGGATGCGCTGCATTACCGGCAGGATTTGGATTTGTCAAAGGATGTTTTACGGGAAATGGAAATGACACTGGAAATCCAAGAACTGGAGTTGAAGTCCTCTCAGAAGTGTGTGAAAGACTTGGAAGAGCAAATGATGGCTGTGAATAAAGAGCTCCAGGCGTCACATGCCACAGTCCGCCAGCAGGAGGCGGAGCTCTCCCGGCTCAGAGAGGTGCTGAGGCGAACGGAGAACGAACTGGATGAGCGTGTGGAACATCTGGAACAAAGATGTCTCTTTGCTGAGGAAGACAGAAGTAAGTTTCACTCAGTCATAATACATGTCAACTTTATCCACTTATTGTTAAATAATAATTTAGTTTGTATAATAGTCTACATAAATAAATGAAGCAATTTACTGGTAAATACTTTCATGTTTAAGAATTTTACATTTGCAACTTGACGTTATTGTTTTGTGCTTCTTGTAACCTGATTGTTGTTCAAAGGCAAGACTCAGAAAGAAGGCCTTAGACGAGTGGAGGAGCTGAAAGCGGAGCTTAACTCTCTCAAAGAGGCTAAAAAGGAAGAGGAAATGAGACTAATTCAACTTCAAGAAGAACATGAGGCCACCTCAGAGGAGCTGGGCAAAGAGAAGGTTGTATGACTTTAGTGTGACGTTTCTGGTTTTAATTTTCAAGATGTAAACATTTGTGGAAATAAATATTTACATCTCTGTGCTTCGTTAAAAAAAGTGATCTATCTGTTGTCTCAGCATTTATGAGCATATACCCCACAGAAATGTTCCGACACTACTTGTTAATCAGCTGCTTATTTCTCTTCCTGTAATGTCAACAGGCACTTGTGGACTCTCTGACGGTGCTGCTGATGCAGGAGAGGGAGGAGTCTGAGCAGAAGATGGGACAGCTGAAAGAGGAGATGGAGGAGGTCCTGGGGGAGGTTGCTGTCATGGAGGAAGATGAGCTGAGGAGACGCAACGTCATCATGCAAAACCAGGAAGAAATTACGACGCTCCAGACGGACAACGTGGAGCTCGAGAAATTGCTCAGTGACACGAGGGAGCAAATGCTTAGGTGTGAAATAATAACATGCAATGGCAAAATCCATGTCTCAGTATGTGAACATAACAATATAGGATTGAGATAACTTTATGAAGTTGATTGGGGGAAAACATCAGCGCTTTTTTGGACACTGAAAATGCATTATTCATACGTGCTATGCAATACTGTAGCCACTGCTGCCATGGGGCAAACTGACAAAAGCGAGGCAAGCACTATTGCCTCCCCAATCATTCATCCAGTCTATGTAGGAAACAAGTCAATTCAATTAATAATTTGTTTGTATTTATTATTATGACCCCAACTATTGTGACTCCTGCATATGCACGCCTCATGCAAGTTATGATATTAGTCTGCATTTTTTCTAATATTTTTATGCTAAATATCATGGTCAGTGCATGTGTAGATCTTCGTGATAACTTCCTCAATGTTTATATTGTACACACCTCCAGTCTGGTATTAGTTGATAAGTTATGCTTCGCACGTCATTGTAGAGCATTGCTTGTTTACCTTCTATATCGTTTTCTCTTCATATTTACACACTTGTTTGCTACTCTTCATGTTTTATTTGCAGCAAGACCATTGACGGAGATGCTTTGAAAGAGGAACATTTGGCAGCCATGAACAAGCTGAAGGAGGAACACACAGATTCATTGAACAAGATGGAGGCAGCCGTCTCCGAGCTCCAGAGGTGAGCGCAGGCTTTCTCTTGTGTGCATTTTGTTTCATGCCCTCTCACTGTGCATATGTTAAAGGCTTCACTCTGTCTCTGCACTCAGCACCAAAGAGGGCCTGATTAAAAGACAACAAGAGCAAGAAGGCGAGTTGCAGAGCGTGACCTGTAAACTGGAAGCGATGGACAAGGTGATACAAGAGAAGGAAGACGAGATTACAGGATTGAGCGCTAGTTTAAAGGAACACCTGGAGAGACTAGTGCGCGAGGAGCAAGCCAAGGATGAAAACGCAAGGCAAGAGTGTCAAACCCAATTTTACTCTGCTGAAAGCCGCCGCCACTTTTTTCTCTAAACTCTTTCTTCTTGACTTGATAGGGAGTTGCTGGAGGTGCGGACCTGTCTTGTTCAAAAAGAAGACGAGATGAAGGCGATGGAGGAGAGTCACGCGGCTCTGATCAGCCGGCTTCAGCTGGAGCTCAAGCAGCTGAAAGAGAAGGAGGACGCGCTGGGGATATTTGAGGCGCAGACGGGCCAGACGATCGCTCTGCTCCAAAACGAGAAAGAAAGCGCCTACAAACTGCTGCAGGACGCCACCCGGGAAAACGAGGAGATCCTAAAGCAGGTCGAACGAGAGAAAGAGCGCGGAAAGGAAATGGAAATGGAGCGAAGCGAGGAACGGCGCGCTCTCGAGGAAGTGAGGACAGATTGCGATTTGGTCAAAGCAGAAGTGGCCCAGCTTAAAACGGAAATACAACAGGTCAACAAGGACAAAACAAGCCTTTTATCTCAACTGAAGCGCTTCGAAGACACGCAGCTTGACCTTGAAAATAGGCTAAAAGCAGCAGAACAAGATAAAAATGAGCTCGAGGCCCGGGTAGAAGAGGCGGAAACGGGAGAGGTCTTCCAGAGTCAGGTGGCCGCGTTGGAGGAGGCTGTGCAAAACCTACAGAGGGAGGTGGAAGAGCAGAAGCAGGATGGACGGGCTCTAAAGGAGCAGGCGGAGGTTCTGACGCAGGAGAAGGTGACGTTGCAGTGGGAGATGGAGGAGCAGAGGCGGGAGTTCAACCGTCAGATTTCTGAAGTACAAGAGCAAAGGTAAAGTCAATTTTATATCTGTCAAGTGGTGGGAAGTTGTACATGGACGTCTTTTCTCTTGAAGTGCTGCGAAGGCGGAGGTAGAGCATTGGAGGAGTCTGTACGAGGAGCTGCTTTCCAAAGTGGGGCCTTTTCAGGTTAGTGTACGTCTTTGTGGTCACAGAATAAAGGGCAACATCCATTCACTGTAGTTCTTTTTTGGCACTATAGTTCCCACCTGACATTTTTTTTGTAATTCATTTTTTTCTGCAAATGTCTGAAAATGCATGGGGAGGAAGTGGTCTACAGCCAAATTACTTAAGTGTTGCTTCCTCATTGTGCTAAAATATATTTTAGACTTCTTTCCCTTTTATGCTAAAGTAGGGCTGGGCAAAAAATCGAATTTAGGCAATTAATTGGCTTTTGAGTGTGTGAAAAATGTGAAAATTGTGAAATGGAATGAAGGATGTTGTGAGAGTTCCAGCAGCACATGAATTATACTTACAATATCAGCACAGTCTGTACAAGAATTATATAATATGTATTGGGGGGGAAAAAAAGTAAAAATGGTTTTAAAACTTGAATATTGAGCGGAAAGATCACCAGACGGATCAAAAGTCTGTCTGGTGACTTTAGTGAAAATCTATTCAAAATCAATCGTCCAAAGCAGGAAATAAAATCGAGATTATACTTTTTCGCCATATCGCCCAGCCCTATGCTAAAGATAGATTTTATACTGCTTCCTTTTATGCCAGAGTTAGATATTCTATTTAAGTATAGTTATAATTTATCCCGTGCTGTGTGCTTCTCATTCTTATGATTCTGTAACTTGTGATGCAACACTGACATTTTTCCACAGTGGGACAAATAATGGATCTTTTAATCTTAATTTTTGCTCAGAAAGTCAATACTTAACCCATTTGTTCAAAGTTTCGGGCAATTCAAGTTTGTCTGTCATTGTAGGAACAGCTTAACGCTTTTGCTGCCGAGAAGAACACGCTCCTGAATGAAAAAGGAGCCAATCAAGAGGAACTCAACAAACTCTCCGACGCTTACGCCCGTCTGCTCGGTCATCAAAACCAGAGACAGAAAATCAAACACATCGTGAAGATCAAAGAGGAGAATCTGACTCTCAAACAGGTAATAATGTCTAGCGGTCGCAGTCACCGGGGCGTGTTGTAACGGTCTTCTCTGGTCGGGTGTTTTTGCTCAGGAGGTGTCTAAGCTTCGCACGCTGACGTCTCGGCAAAAGAGCGAGATGGAGCAGCTGAAGTTGAAGTTCCCCGGGGCTCAGCGCAGGTTTGATCCCAGCAAAGCATTTCAACACGACAAGGAAAACATGGAGGCCCCCACACCACTGAGAGAAGGTATGTAGCCAGACACAGCCACCCCTGAACAGGCCCAGCACCATGACGTAAACCATTCAGAGACATTTCCCTTCTTATTTTATAGGTAATGGTAAAAGCAAGAGGAGCTTCTCAGCAAACTAATTCCGTAATACAGTAGAAATGTTGTATGTTTTATGTCAAGTGTATAGTTGTGTGATCTAACGTTTTTACTCTTCTTATTTGCTGTAAATTTTTACTTCGGCTGTCCATGAAAGAAACTGTTGTAACATTGTACCTGCAAATAAAGACAATTTTAAATAACAGTCAAAACTAGTTACAAAAAAAGTGTTTGTTTAATCACGCTCTTTAAATTTGCTCGTGAACTTAGTTGTTACGTTAATTCATACATTAATTAAATATAAAGGTTGAGATTTCTCTTGGTGTTTTATGGGTCGGCCACCAGAGAGCACTCTGAGTCCATCTTGATTCTATTTGAAACTCAATCCCCTCCCGGTACTGATGCAAAATAGTTGCGACAAATGGTTTTAGCAGAGAGTATAGTCGTCTGCTTTGGCACCTCAAATAGTCATTCTTCAAAATAAAAAAACATCTTAAATATTAGTTCTAGTTTTTATTGATGTGTTTACTTGGGAAAACAAAATCAATGACGGTCTCTATACAGCAGGGTATATTTTGTTTTTATAGGAGAATTTTTAATGCACAAAACATTTATTGAAGAACTGTAGATGGAGGTGTATTATATTTATCAGCACATGCAAAATTAAACAACACGTGCATTTTCCCTGGTTTAGTTCCGTGGTGTATTTACTCCAAAGCTTATGCCTTACTCAACTTGTCATTTTCAATACAGCACAAAGGGGAAAGACCTATTATTACGGGCGTCCATTACATAAACTCATTTCCAGCACTCTAAGCACAAAAGTTCACATCAAAGCCTCATTTTGAACCAATTTTAGAAGGCGGTCAAAGGGCTTCCTAGTTTGAGCTATTTTGGCCTTACTGAGCAGGTGCTGTTGACTCTCCTCTTAACTTATTTTGGAGTGAAGTAAAAGCCCAGAGGACCACACACTGAGAGCAGGGCAAACGTGGCGTAGACCCCTGCAGGGGCCACTCGGAGCCAGGGGCAGAGGTGGGAATGACACACTATTGCCTTTTAATCTCTAGCCAGGGGTAAGGCCTGCATGTCAACAGGTAAGTCTATGTAGAAGCATCCATTTTGGGACTGGAAGAAATTCCATTAGATGTTAGAGGAGGCCTAGGCCAAATAAACTAACAATAGGTTCTTGAATTCTATTACAGTTTTTAAAATAAATGTTGAAATTGGACATGCCAGAAAATTAATTGAAAACCTGATCCATTATAACTAAAAATGATTCAATGTGCTTTTCTGGGCACTATTCATTTGCGTTGTACACAATGGTTAATTACAACCAGTGGGGGCGGGTCCTGGCTCAAAAGTGGCCAAAATGACATGCGCTGACATGCTTGCAATACCACACCGGGCCAGAGGGGCTGGACCTGGAAAGGGAATTATTCGATGCAAATGTACGTATCTTCTGATCTCTCAAACGTCTTTACAGGATGGTCCAAAAGTTGGCTCTTGGCTCAAAGCTTCGTTCCACATGTGTGTCAATGCTGAGGGGAGTGGATTTTTTTGGACCAGCCTAGTTTAGAAGGCACTCGTTAAATGAATGGGGCTCGTACAGCTGACACCAACGCAGATGCGTTTTTTCACAATTTTCTTGTGGGGGGGACCACTCGCGGCCATTTTAGATAGCTTCAGTAGAGCAAATTTTTTGGCCCATTAGTTAGAACGTCGGAGATAGGCGTGACTACGTCCGTTAATATTTACAGTCTATGATTATAACTAGCCACTACTGCCCTGAGACAGACTGACAGAAGTGAGGCAACCAGTATATGCCATCACCAATCATTCACTGACATCAGACTCATACTAGGTAATATAGGTAATATGGGTGAAGTCTCTTGCCAAAGGACAAAAAAACTCACTCTACTGTGGCTCCTGGCATTCCTACAAATCTCCCATCACCATCCTAACCAGGCCCTGTGCGGCTTAGCCTCTGAGGTCTGCTGAACCAGGCTCTCACATGCAGGTGGTGCCACATGCCATGTTATTCTGGTGTTATCCAGGGTAGATTGGCCCAAGAATGAGAAACCATTGGAATAAACTAAGACTAGAAGTTGGGCATTTTTGAGCTGCCCTTCCTCACTATTTTAAACTTAACGCCGAACAAGAAGTTCTCAGACTGACGCACTTTACTCACTTTGCACTTAAAGCAAAGATAAATCCACTCATCAATAACTATTATAAAAGAGCTTATGTGATTCCTAATGGCATTAGGGTGAAGTCAGGCTGATCCAAAGCCGTCGCTGATGCACAACTTTACCATAAGAATGAAATTGCAAACTGAACCAACTGGCCAACTCTAAATAAGGGCTTTAAAGAGTGAGGGAGACTGAATAATTCATCTGTTCTTAAAAAAGAAAGCATCAAAGGCATGGATGATACACAGAAAACTCTTGTGTAAAGTGCCTGTGTCGAATAACTTCAACAGATAACTAAAAAGGGCTGACTGATATGGAATGTATTAAAATATGTTAGAATACACTTTTCTGTATTTAAAAGGACAACATACCACTCACTTTAACTGTTTATAAACAATTGATCAAGACGATGAAACATTTATCTTTGTTCAGCCCTAAATGACAACTTTAGTCATCTCTGGGGACTGTATTCTGTTGAATTTATTCTGTTTTATCTGTTGATTTCCTCAACAGATCAGCGAATCAAACTTCAATCACAGGACATGCAATAGCAAATATATATCATTAATTGGTCCATAGTTAGTGGAATGACCGATGTCCATAAATACTAATATACAATTTAATGGAGACAATTTTGACAATGCAGTTTTTCAGTTCTTTTTAGCCAAATTTGTACGCAAAGTCTTGTTTGTGTACAAGACAACAAGTCTTGTTGTGTGTAAGGTAAGGTACACTGGAACATCTTCACACAATCTTAAGGCAGGACAGTTGAATAGATCATCACTTGGATGTGTGTGAGCGCATAATGAAAGAGTTCTCAATAGAGAGAAATCTGGCCTTCAGTGTCAGCTCTTTGTTACTTTCACTCAATTCAGTGATGGATTCTCTTCCATCCACTTGCTTTCAAGGTGAAAAACACATTTAGCAGTCATTTAGTAACGATATAGACCCGTGGTGGACACTTTGCACTGAGTTGCAGAATATCGGATTGTAGATGAATCATTTTAACTGTCTTTAACAATACACCAGTGCGAGGCCTTACAATGTTGGCAAGTGTCAGACAGTATCTTCTCTTCTCTCTTGGCGGTGGTCCAGGCTTCTTGGCAGAGCAGATTGGCTGAATTATGGATCAGGCTCACGCTGCTTTTTACTTTAATCCTGGATTTATATACATCACTTCTGAAAGTTCAAATCTCCAGAGCAGATATGGAAACTGGCTTTGCAATGACTGCTAGTGCAGTAGAAGGATTTGCTCTATTGAAACTCCACCAACACATTTTTGGGTTTTATTTAGGTTTATACTTCTGTCTATTGTTACAAATGATTTACTTCTTAATGTCATACTAAATAGCGCTTTTTTTGGACACTCAAACATTTGGTTCATTTGTCCATACAACTCAAAGTGGTGTATGCAAAAAAAAAACTTAAATCAATTACTGTAGTGTGGCATAGACCGCTCTAATAAAAGGCCATAAAGTAGCCCTGCCAAAATGTTTTTTTTTTCCTTTCCCTTTCCACTTCCACTAATTCCTTGATTATGCCTCAGCTGTGGGAGGGGCTCAGAGATTTGGAACACACCTTCCTCACTCACAGTTTGCAGTCTGGATTTAGTGTCCTCTAATAAGTAGAAGCATACAGTCTTTATGGTGGAGGAGTGGGAGGGGTGGTCTGTCTTCATTTGCAAAAGACCTTCTATACAGTTAACCACCAGCTCCTCTTCAGTAAGCGATCTCATGTTTTCTCTTGACACAAGCATAAAAGCCCAGATACAGTCTTACATTATTGCACTGCTTCTAAATTATTTTCTCCCAGGAGAAGCCTCTCAACCCAAAGAGTCAACGGGCTCGTTCTTAAAAGCGTTCAAAAGATATTAATAAGGTGAAGATGACCTGTTGTGGTCTGGTCTGTTCATGAAGAAAAAAATGTTAGGTCCAGCTTTCATTTTAATGAGTTTAATGAAGAAACTGGAGCAGTGACGGAGGATGTGGAATCCCGTTCTAATATGTACAGCAAAAACTGCACGTTCCCTGTTGTCACACGCACCCCTTAAGGATGCCAGCCCCACTATTTAAAAAGGAGTGCCTTAGTGACAGACAACAGATTGTTGCCCGTATACCTTTGGGACCATGCAGTATGGGTGTGCCACAAGGCTCCATTCTGGGGCCCCTGCTGTTCACACAATGAATTACCTCTGTATCCCCTGGACACGGTGCAGCAAGTGGAGGACTATACTGTTCATCTTTAAATCTGCATCACCAGGAAGTTCACCATTATTTATGATTTCATGTTTCTACAATTGAAGAGTTCATTTGCAAAAGCATATCAGTTGCTTTCCTCTAGCTACAATCTTCTACTTCAACAATCTTCAATGTTTTGTTATTGGCTTTTCAAAAAAGAGCAAATGTAAGCCTTTTAAAATCTTTTTCTAATGGCACTAAACTGTTTTTACAGATGAGCTATTCAATTATACTGTTAAATACTACGGCCTCACTATCAATTATTCAGCAACTCAGTAATTACTATTTTGAAACACTTTGTTTGCTAGAATTTTACAATGGAATATACACAAGGAGACATGTGCCTTAAAGAAGAAAATTCTGTCCTCGAGTAACAGCCTTGGGAGAGATTCTAAAAAGGAAAAGGTGAGAAGAGGGCTCTCCTCCGGTGCCTTTGCCTCTGTGATTTGAGGTGCTGCTAAACGTATACCCAAGAAAGGTCCAAGTTTGCCACTCTTTGAAACTGGCTGCTCCTGGGATTGTCACACACTCGGAATAACATGCACATCCCCCTTTTCACCCTGATAGCACACAGTCTTCAAATACATCAAACGCCCGTACCATCAAACCGACAGCCAGAACTTGCGTTGAAAGTCGGAGGGGTCCCATAGGTTTAGAGTTGCATAATGTTTCTTCTCTTCTCCTGCATTTGAGGAGCTAAAAGTCAGGATAAGCTGCTCTGCCTGGTGATGAAATGGTCTTAATCTAGTGTGATTCTCCTATATTTACCCCTGACTTTTGGAGAGGAGACACTTCAAAGCACAGGCAACAAAAACAGGCTTGGATCATTGTTTTCATCACTGAGGGGAAAAGCATGAAGTCAGATTTAATGATACAAAAGTGATGAATGGGTGAATATGGAGAGAACGTTTCAGAAAGCAGAGGTACTATAAGTGAGAAAT
>JAPMNZ010949196.1:0-10685 GCA_029875035.1 Pomatoschistus microps | reverse complement strand
CAAGTCTGTGAACCAAGTCTGTGAACCAAGTCTGTGAACCAAGTCTGTGAACCAAGTCTGTGAATCAAGTCTGTGAACCAAGTCTGTGAACCAAGTCTGTGAATCAAGTCTGTGAACCAACCCAGCAGAGGGCCAGGTCATGGTCAATCACAATGTTTTTCTCCGAACAAAAATAACATCTTCTTACCTAGATGTTCTGAGAAAGGATTGGATGAAGCAGACGTTTATAAACTTCCAGCCACCTTCACTCTTTCAACATAGCCAATAAAATGTGTATTATTTAACAAAGTGTAATCAAAAGCTTTTATTATTGAATTTGATATAGTCTATTTAGGTAAAGGTAAGGCGCACTCTATCCCCATAGGGCAATTCATCTTCTGCATTTGACCCAACCTGATGCTGTTATGGTGTCTATGAGAAGCAGTGGTTGCTGTAAGTACGGTGCCCGGGAACCCATCTCCAAATGTTGATACTTTTTTTGGTCAGGATTTTACCTATAGTGAGCATTACTATGCATTTAGTGATAGGGGAAACCAGAGCACCTGGAGTAAACCTACGCAGGGATAGGGAGAACATGCAAACTCCACTCAGAAATACCCTGTTCCGACCGGAGATCAAACCCTGAACCTTCTCACTCAGGACCTGAGTGATATCCACTCAGCCACCATGCAGAGTATCTTTCAGAAACAATTTGTTTTTATTTTGTTTTATTTACTTATATATATATATATATATATATATTATTATTCTCATTATTGTCTTGAGATATTTTCCCTTTAGTTTCACATTTTAATGCTTTACTTTTTATTGTATTGTTTTAGTATCCCCAGTGTGTACTTAATACATGTGGTGGGGCTGTAGGGTGGTCAGGTGGAGGGGTTATGGGCATATGGGATTGTTTTTAACCAAACTGTGAATTACTCTGCAACGTTTTCTGTATGAAAAGCACTTTATAATTAACATTTGATGGATTGATGTCTTAGAAACGGCGACACAAGTGGAGCTATCAGAAGCTCGCTACAATGCTCGTGTTGTGTACGGTTTTGTGGCATTTGAAGGTATTATGACCGCTCCAAACTCCTACAACCAAACACCAACTCTATCACCTGTCAGCATGACTATTTTTATTCCATCGCAGATGGTCAAACCCTGCTGCAGGACACCCATAGCAACAACAACAAAAATCCACAACAGGATGGGGCGGAAATAGGATGGCGAGGATAACCCGTTTACTGCCACCTTTCTCTAAGATGTTCGAGGAGTCAAAAAAAATAAGTTTCCTTAAATGAAAAAAATAAATAAAAACAACTCTATTTTTTGTTTTAAATACCTTCTTTAAGGGCAAACGGGCAGCGAGTATACAAGTGTTCATCTGAGAGCGTGTGACTGACGGGGAATCCCCACTATGTCGATATAACACAGGCATTTATTGGAGGACAGGAAAACGTCTCAAATTTTCTAAATCCACCACAGCAGCGGAAAACTTGATCTGGAAACCGATGTTTTTGTTGATGTTGCCTGTCCCGACAGCCCATACAACTTTGAAATCCCTCCATCTTCCTCTGAATCCAGCCTCTGTCCTCGGGCCGACACCGGGGCCATAGGAATGCGTTGTCTGCGATGGGGCCCGTCTTTGTGCACTCCTAAAGACTCCAGATTGATGTCGATGCAGCGCTGGCTTTGGCTTCGCTCCCTTTCACCGCGGGCCTGTTCCCATGGTAAATCACTGTCCCATCTGCAGGCAGGACAGTCCATGAGGCCAGTTCATTAAAGGCGCATCAGTGTCCGGGACGTCCTCCGGGAACAGAGTCAACAAGCGGCACAGTGGAAGATTTAACCAGGGCTATAGAGCAGAACGGGTTTTCTTGCAAAGCCAATATCAAAATAGTACTGACCAGGGATTAAGAATTAAATGATTGACAGGAAGGATATTGTTGTTTTGACCAAGCTGTTTCCATTCAAGATATTGTCTTAACTTATCTCAAACCAATGAGTTCAAAAGTGCCTCAAATGTGATCTGTCTAATTGCAAACTTGACATTGAAATGGCTTTGACCATGTTGTTGTCTGTATAATTTATAAACTCACATTGTTTTCTGTTTTAATTTAAAACTATATGAAGTATTGTTAACAAACTTTAGTTAGGTGTAGAAACTGAACTTGAACTCGCTGAGTATTCTAGACAGATTACTTTTTTGAATTATGAAGCATCACTAAGTGCATTGTGGGTTCATTGTTCAGCATAAAATAAATACTGAGGTTGAAATGAGGTATAACATGCCATGGTGGGAACAAGAAAAGCCACACTCCAATATCAGCTCGACAAAAACCTAAACTTGAGCCACTTGTGTCATAATCAGTCCAGAGCAGGCAGATGCATGTTTTGTCATGTTATTCTTATTGACACCGTTCCCCCCTCGCACCCGCTCTGCTCCCGGGTCACAGGAAGCAGCATTGGTTTCACACTGGCTCCTGAGGAAGAGACTGACAATGGGGCGTCTTTACACGGATCAGGGGCCCGCGCTGCGAGAGGAGGTACGTGCCGAGGCCCCCACAGCTTTGACTTTGAGACTGCATTCGCTCTTCCAATTAAGACTCTGTGAATCTGCCTTTGTGATCCTGTGAAACAGTAGGCTCTACATAGTCCCAAAGAAAACATTAAATACATTTTTAGCCAAATCCCAAATGAAGTGCTTAAGGCGATCTAACAAACCCCTCCGCCAAAAATAATTTAATATTGATGGATCAGAGATTGAGAGTAAATCTTGGAGGTAATTCTAACATTGTTTGATATTCTTTGTGGTCTTCTGCCATCGTTTGCAATCAGCCATTCAGCCAAAGCTTTGAGTTTGTTTATCTCTTTATTTCAAAAAGGTATTCAACACTTTTTCACTTTTTCTGTCAGAGAAAACTGATCTAAACATGGAACAGACGCTAAAAATACCATTTGCATTCGAAAGAACCAATATTCTATGAGACTAACATGACCATAAGACTATTTACTTTGACATTTCATGTTTCAGAAATGTTAAAGAATGCAAAATATAAAAAAAAAAAACTGAAGACAAAACTGAGGCAAAGAAAAACTGTTTACAAAAGAGCAACAGTATTGTCTAACGTTCATAAGGGCCACAATCTAATTGAACGGAAGCCTTTGTAAAGATCTATATTTTACTGGAGTAGTGTGTTCCAACTCATTTGAAAAAGCTCTATCCACCACATTTTTGTTATATAGATTTGTAAAAGTGTCAGGAGTTTGGAAAATAGAGCATTTGGACAGAAGGGGTGGGGGTGAAGTATTGGAGCCAGAATCACCTGACCTTCAGGTACATGCAGCTAAAAAGATGAACAAAGACTATTTTTCCTATATTTAACAAAACATATTTATTCCATCGTCAAATATTGTGTTAAATGTGTAGAATCGAGTATTTTCTTTCTGATGTATCTGTTTTTGCAGTGTGGGTCATGTGACTGATCAGTCGAGTCGCCGGGACAGGTTTGGCTGAGCGCACCAATCGGGGGCCAGGATTTTACTACTACGCCGTGATTGGTGCGTAGTAAAAAGGCTCCGCCCCCAGCACGTTTGGGCAAAGGGGTGTGATAGTGACCTACTTTACAGGCGCCTGAGCAAGTCTGACGCCGCTCATTCATTTGGGATGAGACATTCGAACATGATCAGAGACCAGCACGACCTCAGAGAGGGACGATGGATGCCCACTGCCCACTGCCCACTGCCCACTGCCCACTGCCCACTGCCCACTGCCCTCTGCCCACTGCCCACTGCCCAGTCTGGGGCAGTATTCCTGACATCACAAAGACATTTTTCAGCTGATATGATTTCCTTTTCAAATGTACTTTATAAAATAACATGAAAATAAGTGAAAGTATCAGGGTGAACCTATTTTGACGTGTTTTCTTTACTCAAATGAGATTTACTATCAAATAAGAGATGCTTTTTTGATATGTTTAAATATTTTCAAATTAAGATTTAAAAAAAAAAGTCTCATTTAAATGTTTCTTTTCAGACTATCATTACTTGGCAAAAATATATGATATGGAAGTATTCTTTTATTTTCTTACAAGGATGTCAAATCCGACCACTCAAAATCTAATGATAAATAGAAACGTTCACAAACTATAGACTTGAAGAGGGAGGACATTGGACAGGCTTCTTTTGTTAGCTAATGTGCGGTAGGGCTGCAGGAGTTTGTGTGAATGAGAGTAGTCGTAATCAGCACACATCAAGAAGCAGAATTATTCAGCTGGTATTAGTTATTATAAAAACATTGCAAATAAAATAGACTCTTCTTTTGTTAGAAGCCGCAAAACAGGCTGAGAAATATTAGGATTCTATGCGAGAAACGGGACACATGGATTTTATTGCATCCATTTTTGCGGATTAAAAGTCAGGTACAGCAGTTGCCTCTATCACATCTTTGGCTCTGTACACGCGTGTGAAAGTTACTGATGGAACCAGTGTTCAAGAGCCATGAACTAAAGACATAGATATGTATTACACTGTTGTGGATGGAGAGTTAGGTAAACCTAGCTTTAAACTGTGTGCAGTTTAAATGCAAAATGGAAAATCCAGTCTTTTCATGTTGACTGAAGTTTGGTCAAATCATGATAAATACAACTTGTTCTACTCACGCGCAGAATTCTCTTGTTTGTTCAGTTTTCCTTGTGCTCTTGGAACATTACCCGATCGCCAAAGCAGAAATTGCTAAAATTATTTTAGAAATAGTTATTAATCATGCACTCATTTTTGTTTATTGAATTTATATTTCTAAATATTACTGTAAAATAGAACGCATTGGGGAATGGGTGGTGACAAAACATAGTCTTAATATAATAGTGATTGTAGGTTGTTAAGAATAATAACTCAAATGGGCAAGATTTAATACTATGAAAATAAAAGGATTTTTTAAAATCTTTTTATCTGATATTGATATCTTCCTATTAGAAATGTTGATCTATTTAAAAATGTGTCCTTCTAATTTTTTTTTTTTAAACTTGTATTTCATATCTTTTTGTATTCATATTCAATATATTACTGTGGCATCAATTATTATCATTATTTATTTATAAAAAAAAATACGTTTTACAATAATGAAATATGATTAATTTAAATTTACGCTACAATTTTGTACTAAAGAATTACACAGTGTGAAAATATGAACACATTTAGAGTTTCTCTGATTGGACCATGCAACATACTACATTAAACAACACATTAGCAAAGTATTCTCCCTGATAGATCAAACAGTTGCCGGGCAGAGTTCGGGATTCAGTGTGAAACATTGAGGGGCATTGCGTGTCTAGACTCACATGTGGTGAAGTCGTGTGACACAGAGGTGGACATGTGACCTGCTGGACTGCAGACACACACACACACACATATACGCACACGCACACACATACGCACATACGCACACACACACTTACACTGTTACCTGCCCAGAGCAACTACTACACATACAGCTTTTTCTCGCTTCAAAGACATGACCAGAGCAGAGGTTAGATATTATTTCTACAAATGGAGCATATAAAGCAGCGGTACCTGACTTTTAAACCGCAAAAAAGGACTTATTTATTATGCAATAAACTCCATGTATCCCGTTCCTCGCTAAACAGTTTCACACGCATGTTTTTTTGGCCTTAAAGAGAGTCCCCGCCCTCACTGAGCCAATCAGCTCCCTGATTGGTTAAATCTTTTCTAAAAAAGATAAACTCAACAAGTCACAATGTATGTCTCACTTGGAATTAGCAAACAAATGTTATTGCATTTGAAAACTGCTTTATCATTTATGAATCTGTTTTTCTTAACCAAAGACAGAAATAACTTAATTCATTGCTTCTAAATTGAATCAGTGTTTGCAGTTAAATCCTTTATTGCACTCAAGTCCTGAGTCCAAAGCACCATAGGGTGGAAAAGGTCCAAGCGGCCGGCGGAATAAAACTTTATCAACCAGAGAGAAACACTATTGAGAGCACACTACAACTAGATAGATCGAGAGAGATAGATACTTTATTGATCCTCGAAGGAGAAATGCAGGTGTCCAGTAGCAGCAAAAATAGAAAATAAAATGTTTAATTCTAAAAAGCTAACAATAGTACTAAACAGCAACAGCCCTATCCACAACAGACGAGGACAGAACCAGGACTGAACTAGGACTAAACCAGAACTAAACCAGGACTGAACTAGGACTAAACCAGAACTAAACCAGGACTGAACAAGGACTAAACCAGAACTAAACCAGGACTGAACATGAAGGAAAAACTGATTGTGGCTGAATGCTCTCACCGTTCTACTGTGCGTGTTGGAGAAACTTGAATAGATGACTGTGTGTACACCGTCTGCTGTCCTGCACTGGCCTGGGCCTCAGCTTCAGGGCCTCCGCTTCTGGGCCTCCGCTTCTGGGCCTCCGCTTCTGGGCCTCCGCTTCTGGGCCTCAGCTTCAGGGCCTCAGCTTCAGGGCCTCAGCTTCAGGGCCTCAGCTTCAGGGCCTCAGCTTCAGGGCCTCAGCTTTTTTATTGAAACATAGCTATTGACCTTTGCTTAACCATGTTCTTAGAGGTATGGGAAACCAAAGCAGCCAGAGACAACCAACACAGACACCAGGATAACACTAAACTCCACTAAGGCCCTTTGCTGACTGTGTTAATGAAATCCAAACCCTAACCCATTGTACTGAGGAGCGAGTGCTCCACTTTCAAAACCTATATTTCAAATGAACGGGCTTCTAGGATGCTGGGAGTGGATTGGGATGAAGTTTGAGCAGGAGGAGTCAATGAATACAGTTTTATGATTTCATGCAGCTCTGCAGCCTAGATGGATCACACCTTCCAAAAAGTCTACACTTGAACAAACTGATTCAGCTATGTAATTGGCACTCAATTTAGCACTAGATTTGAAAAAACCTTTCACAGACTGAAACATTGTTAAACAATAACTCACTGAACCATTGAAGACAGACATCGTGTCATTTGTGACTTAAGTAAGACTCCATCGGACAGACCACTCCATGGACAATCGCACGCCGTAATACATAGCCTTGAAGTTGGTTTATCATAAACGATACTTTTGAAGGTTTTCTATCATTGTAAAAGGTCTTTACGGCACAGAAAACAAGCCCCTTTAATCGATCAGTCCCTATTTAGTTGTGTTCAGACTGCTCCCACTGGATATAGCATCAGCTGGTGAATTCATTGTTTAGGCCATATTTGAAAGGTTATGAATGATAAGACAAATACATTTTTATTCCATGTAAAAAAGTAATCCACACTATTGAGAACTGGGGGATGGGGACTTCTGATCAGAGTTTCTGTCATTATCATTTGAAAATAGAAAATTTAATGACTTCACATAACACTATGTGTAAATATTCCATGATTGTGATCAAGAAAAAAAGGGGTTCTAATACTTCAACGTGCTCATATCAGAAGCACTTTAAAATGTTCTGGTTACCCTGAAAATGAAATGTAGAGATCGACATGAAGAAGTGGAGTTCCTATTGCACCGTGGAGCACTCACCAAAGCACCGCGGGCTGAGCAATACAATTCCACAATCTCTCAAGTGCTTTTTGTCAAAGGTCTCGGTCAGATGTCCAAATTATTTTATTGACAAAGACCTGGATGTTGTGTTTGAAAGGTTGCAGTGGTTGTGCTTTGCCACCAGCGTGCGTCAGAACAGCTCTTCCTCTGGACCTGGACACATCTCGTAGCCTCCAGCACGTATAGGCCAGCCTCCAGACGCCACACTGCAATTGGTCCAGGCCCCGCTTCTCTCTGATTGGCTGCCGCTGCCCTCTGCTCGTCCTCTGAATGTTTGCAGCGGCTGCACGCGATCCGCGCTCCACTGCTCTTCTCAACGCATTACTTCAGCTTTTCTAACCCCCCACACATCAATTATGCACTAAAATAACTCACCCCCCCATCATGGCGTCACTCCCTCCTCCTCACCCCTCCTCCCTCAGTGTGAGGCCTCGGCAGCACAGACACAGGCCACAGCCACACAAGGCCAAGCGCAGAAGAGGAGCCTTTAACATTGGATCGTATGGCAATCTTTAAATGTGTTTGCAATTTAGTTTTTGATTAGATTTCAATTGCATTCCCATTACAGGCTCGCTCCAAGTTTTGTCAAGCCAATTTTGAGACCATTTGAAGACTTGTTCAAATACAAGTAGGGAAAAATGCAATCCTTACAGGTAAACAAAAACAAACTATATTCTAGTCATTTATAATAAATATGAAAAGATATATATTTTCCTATTTTTCTTTTGAGGCACTGCTACGTCTTGTATTTCACCTCGACATCAGACGGCCAGATATTAACAGTTTACAAGGGAGGAAAAAAACACCTGTCTATTAAAAAAGAAAACCTTAACTTGATGAGGAATAATGTTTTGAAAGCACTAGCAGTCAATCAATATTGTGAGAATTGGCTTGTTGATGTCAAGACAATTAACAACTACAAAACAGCAACAACAAATAGGTTCCTTAAACAAATTGATAATGAACAAAAAAAGTCAAAATACTTTAAAAAACATATAGAAATGCCACATTACCTCCAACAGGCATTTTTAAATGTCTGTACATTAGTTTGTAGCAGATCTCAAAAAGCAATGGGGAAATCATTTTTAGTAAAGCAAATTGGGACAAGGAACAACTGACAATGTTTTGAAGGTGATCTGTATCATTGTTTGGATTAAGGAATTACAAAATGGAAGGAAGCAAATGTGCATGCTGGCGGAAGCTAGCAATCTAAAAGTTATTATTCTACAACACAATATAGTTTATAATTTATATTGTTATCATTGCATTTGTTCAAGGTTTTACACCTTTACATTGACCCAGACAGCAGATAGGATGCAGGGCTTTCAGAATCTAATCCTGCACTAGAGGAGAGAAGATGGTCTGAACCAAGCAGGCTCTTCATACATCAAACCCTTTACCTCTGCTCCTGTGACCTGTCCTGCTCCATCCAGAGGCTACACCACTTTTTGCAGTGCTGTGATATGAAGTCTGTTGCACTTTTTGCTTATTATTAGTAAGTTTTAGGATTAGGTATTTATTTGTTTGTATGGATGGATGCGTTATTGCTGCTGGGCACTTCAAAATCTCCTACAGGCATCAGTGAATCTATCCATATATGATATATGTAAACTCGTCCCTTAATAATTTTTATATCTGAATACAATTCAATGTAGACCTTTGAGTATTAACAAAAAATGTGTGCTCGATTTAAAATGTCAATCGCAGGAAGACCGGGTTAAATATACAGAACAGAGGTGGTGCGTCCTCCTGGTGCGTCACTGGTCTGATCCATGTCTGGGCGTGCAGTCTCTGACCTGGTTTCTGGAGCTTGCGTGTGAAGCGGGCTGCTGCAGAGTCAGATCATAAACGCCTCCTGAAACATTGATGCGTCCCCCGAGCGCAGACGAAGGCTCCGGGCCACTCCCCACGCAAACACGCCCTCCACAGGCCAACCACTCCCCTGGAACCACGCCCTCCGCAGACCAACCACCCCGATGAAAACTACAGCTAAGATCCTAGTCCGAGCCTGATGGGTTTGAACTGGGGTTCATTTGTACGATTCCACTCTGGTCCGGGTCGAGGATGTGCGTACATTGAGCATAAACGCAATTAATTTATCAAGTCTCTTAAAAAGGCAGTGCATTAGATTCCAGCTGAAAAACTGCACCAGAGCAAATGGCAAATAAATATCAACTATTAATATTTTACAAAATATATTTTTTTCTCATTCCTGGTATAACACAACATTACAGAAGATGAATTACATATAGCTAGTTTAAATACTATGTCTCAAAAAGTCATATCCCTGAATCCTTTGAGGCTATACCTGAAAGGGGTTGGGAGCTACAGGTAGTTCTCGAGCCATAGAATGGAGACCACTTGGCATATGGTCCTGAGGCCCACAGAGGAAAAACAAAGACCAGACCTGGAATGAATTAATTAGTTAAAAAGAGGTTGAGTGATCACTTCTGCACAGACACGTTATGTTTGAGAAGCCGTAGACATGTATTATGTTTATTCACAAGATGCGAGTCCATTGTATATAAAAAAGATACTGCTACGTGTGCCGCGGACATCAGGACTGGTGTTGACCTGCTCCGCGAGAGCCCGAACAGCGTTCACAGATGCGAAGGCGGACGCAGCAGTCGTTCTGTTGCATGCGCCGCAGATATCAAGGCGGCAGGTTTGCTCCCCACAGCAGCGCGCACAGCATCAGTTCTAAACCAAACATGCCCTCCACCGTGATACGCCCACAGATACCACCATACGCGCCAAAGCACAACTGACCGCCTATAACCATTTGTGGTATTGAGGTGAACTCGCCACGACAACATAGACAGAGCCCTCTGATTAGTTGAATAATAGCATTTGTTTCATTTGTTGAATAAGAGCAGAAACAAACAGCCCACACACCGTACTTGGCAATTATATTATAAGCATAATTACTCAAAACAGAATCAAAATAGCATTTTTCAGGATCGCAAATTAGAATATCAAAAACGTTGCAATTGTTGAAGTTCTTTGCAAAACATGAGCAAAAGAATCCCTTCAATTAAAGAACATTTCTCTTCATCTCAGATTATTTGAAAATGTATATATATATTTCCATTGAAATATTTTCAAATAATCTGAGATGAAGAGAAATGTTC
>JAPMNZ010949193.1:0-11394 GCA_029875035.1 Pomatoschistus microps | reverse complement strand
CATTTAAACTGTCCCAAAACTGTTGTTATTTTGCAAACATACAGACAGACACATATCCCCCATAGGCCCATTTCAAACTTAACTGTAGAAAGCAATAGAGATCTTGATCCTGCTTAAGCAAAATACTGATGTGAAGCCTTATTTGCAGGGGTCACAAGTCTAATCTACACAATCGAGGCAGAAGGGATGTCAATGGAATTACATATTTTCAACACTAGATGTAACAGTACTCTGAAATCCTTTAGCTCAGGGGGTGTCAAACCGGTTCTAGAAAGGGCCGGTGGGGCTTCAGGTTTTAGTTTTTAGTTTCAACCAGAGCAGGAGCACAGCAGACTCCATCTATCTTGCTCAGGTTGGAACTAAAACCTGCAGATACACCGGCCCTTTGAGGACCGTTTAGAATGACATGTTTTGACTTCCACTCATTTAAATCAAATATAAAAAATATTTAGACAAGATTTGATAAAAATCCAAAGTTTATGGAATCATTTCTCAATATATATATAAAAAATTAGCTTTTTCAATGTGTGTATGTGTGTATAAATACATATTCTTGCATTTTTGTGGTGGTCACATTTCTAGTGAATGAAACTATGCATTAACAATGAGTCAATAGCTTTACAAGGTGTTTATCAAATAAATCCAGATAAAAAAGTTAACAATACATTCATTTTGTAGTTTTTGTTATTGGTGTAATGTTTAAATTAAATAAATCCAGAAACACTACAAAATCTCATTTTCATTACAAAAGTGCACAGTAAAATCTGGTGGGCTGATTTCATTTAAAGTGCACCTATTTACGTTTCTAGATAAACACCATGAAATATACTTTCAATGCAATCAAAACAAGACATTATCCCAGAACTAAAACCAACGACATAAACATGACTGAATGGAGCTTTCCTTTATATTCTTTGTTTTTTTTTTTAGGAGTTTTAAGTTTTAAGGAGTGACTACAACAACCTGGACAAAGTCTAACAAGACCCATGACCGTATGCAAGCATGTGACCGTATGCAAGCATAGACTGATGACGCATCAAATCAACAAACATGTTTTTCCATTTCCCACTCTACAACCTTATTCTCTTTTCACTGTCACAAGTTCATCAGTATAAAGGTGCACTTTGTAGCATTTCTGGTTGAGAGTTCACCACATTAAATTCAACAAAAGTGTAATTATGCAGCCACACTCCGGGACACTCCATGTAAAGCAAGAACATGCCCATGAGGTCGATGAGGAAACTGAACAGTACAGCAGTCAACCAAAACAAAAAAATGGTAATTTTCACTACTGCTCAACATTATTTTGTGAAATCAAGATCTATTCTGACAAGGTAGAACATTGTTTTAATCTCATCTTGTTTTAATATGTGGCAAAAGACTGTTTAGCAAATTGAGTAAATTTGTTCAAACGGGGAAAGCAAAATGTCAGCAAATGACCAAACAAAAGAAATACAGAATGAGACTATGGTAAAGTACATTTACTCCTCTGCTTGTAAATAGTGACAATAAACACAAAAATTGATCCACAGTATTTACTAGTTATTGCAATAAGTTGTTTCTGCCCAAAAATGTGTTATGGGGCGTGAAACTGTGTGAATCAAAGTCTTTGGATTTGTGAAGGCAACTGATCTCTGGTAGCAGCATTCAAGTCTTGCAAAGTGAAAGTATGTCCAGCATTTTAAACCTTGACTTGAGAAATGTTATGTACAAAACGTCACACCCTGAAAGTGTATAAGAGATAGGGCAGTACTAAAAATAAGAACATACATACAATAAATACAGCATAAATATGGTAGAAATTTGTGGGATGCCAGGTCACTATAGCAAAGTCCTGAAGTCATGTACCATAGCAATTGTGCTACTTTGATGCCTAAAGGGTTAAATAGTGTTGAAGTTACACAAAAACAATTGCAACAACCAGTTTTCATAAATTAATAAATATTTACAAAGTGGCAACAGGTCCAAAATATTTAGGGATGCACAATAAACCTTTTTCAGTGTCAATGCTGATGATTCTTTAGCATGTAAATATCTTATTACAGCACCTTTGGTTAATGACACTAGAGTTATACTGGTGAAAGGACAGAGTATTGCTTAAAAAAATACTTTGGGCAGCAATTATGGGCTACGCCACACAACTTTTCCCACAAACCACTCTAATCATTTTCGTCTCAATACACATTTGGTGCGGGCACAGCATGCTTCATGAAACTAGAAAAAGGGTTTCCATAATTTGACACGCACACGTTGGGACGATACTGATAAAATCAATTATATTTAGTGTAACTATTTTGGTAAACATAACAGCCATTATATGAAGTGGCTTGTCTTGTCTCTAGTCTGTAGGAATCGGTGTATGTGGTTACATGAGGCAAACATCCGAGTACAAGTGGTCCCGACCAGTTGGATTGCAACACCTCAGTCAAAGTTCCCGGGTTTATGAATGCGTTTCGCTCAATTGATTAACATTTGCATTAGAAATAATAAAACTACCAGTTGCCTGGAACACAGCATTAGGTTAAAGAATAAATATTCCCCTTTTTTCTAGATCAAAGCCAATATTCGTTACCAATATCGATGCATCCCTAAAAATGTTAATAGTTTCACTGCATATTGTTTACAGTGGAGAAAAGCACACCTCTGTTATGTTAAAATGAAATCCACCCATTGACAAGTGAAAGATAGTTAGCAGCTACACATTATAGGTGTAGTCCAGAAGATAGTCCTTGAGTCGGTTAGGTAGGGGCAGAGCATGGATCTGCTGTGTTCTCCTGTTAATGGCAATACGGCTCAGGTGCTGCAGTGATGGTGTGGAGGTGTACACCGGTTTGGTGAGGATCAACTGCACTGTTCCATTTGTCGATGCTGATGGTTGACAGTCCATAGTAGTCATATCACTATTCCTGGACAGCTTGAAATAGTGTTCTACCAGGTGAACAACACTGTCAAACTGTTTAAGTTTAGGCTTGACAAGAACAATCGAGTCCAACTTAAACTTTCCGTGTTTATATTCGATGCGTAAATTAGTGGGACCTGCTGATGTTACAGCAGAGATGGTGAATAAATAATCCCTCTGTGAGCTGTCCCGGAGCAAGAATGTGCCTTCAGTGGCATCCTGGAGGATTTCTTTAGCACCATTGGCTGTCAAACTGCCCCAGTACCAACCTGTTTACAGAGAAAATACAACATACATGTTAAAAAGGATATCAAACTGTATTCAACGTCATATGAAGGATATCGGTAGAACATGTGAGTACAAACAGTGTACAAACCTGTGTTTTTTAATTCCTTCATGGCTAAAGCGATGTGGCTCTCATCTGATTCCACAGCTCTAGTGTTGGCATCGGCTCGTCTCTCACTGGCTTCAAATGACTGGCAGGTCATCGAAAAGATCAACCTTTCAAGTCAGCACCATCAGCCTTTGGTAAATCCACACCTCAGGGCTCAGGACCAGGCTGCATCAGCTCCTTCTTGCCCTGAAGGAGTTAGTACGGTAAATGTTAATAAAAAGCCTATCAGCTTGATATTACACTTTGTTTCAGTTTATTAAATGTTCGTAAGGTAAATTAATAAACAATGAATATACATTTATTCATTAGGCTTTTTTACACAGTAGGATAGCATAATTAGTGCTCGCGATGCTTGTACGCATTGTTAAGGCATCCCATCGTAGCCATGTTGGATGAACATATAGAAGAAAAAAAATCAATAGTCTTGACAGGGAGACCAACCCTGCTGAGGCTTTGGTTTTAGTTTACCTCGATGTGAGCCTCGTGCGTGTGTAGCTTCTCTGTGAAAGGACGACGACATGACAGCACGGGGATTTCAATCTCACCTCATGAGCAGGTTTGTTTGCAGTCGCTTGAAAACAGGAGCCTTACGTTAAGCACCGCCAAACAACGTATTGCAGGAATCAGGATGGAATAATAAATCATCTGTCCGTATAATAAGATTCCACATTTATTGCAAGGTTAAACCCGGAGCGCTTTCAAACTACACGCTTCTTCTGAAAAAAAGCAGTGTCCCTGAAAAAGACAACTCAATCCACCGACACTGATGACTGTAGTAACAACCGTGTAAAGCTCCAAGAAACAAGCGTTTCCAGGAACTTTCCAGGAACAGGGACAAGCGGCACGCACGATTTAAGGTAGTCCAGATTACACACAAGCGGGCGTCACATGCAAAGCTATTTCAACAACAACAGTGAGAAACGCGCGCTCGACAACAACCAGATACGTTATAAATAGTAAACGAACAAATACAAATAAAAGACTTAAAAATCACATTTCCAAGACAAATAAATCATATCAAACGCACACTCTGTCCTCCGCGTCAATGGGTGTCAGTAAAGCAGCTTACCACGGTTTGTAGCCACATGTTGTACACAGGAAGAAGACACTAGCGCGGGATGTTTGACTTATGCTAATGCTAACAGCTACCAAAACATTTAGCAGGCGCGCTATTTGTGTTGTCCTGGGCACGTACAACTATTCAGTAAGTTTAACATCTACAGCTGTATGCTTTTCACCAAATTCATTGTTTAACCTGTTCACAAGAAAATGCGATAGAAAATATGAGAAACAAGCATTCTATTTTTGTGAATATTGCTGCCTAGTTCATGCTTTTGTTTGTTGTTGTTAAGTCCAGTTGAGAACTGAAGCATTTGGCTTGGAATACGACTAATTTAACTTACTGGTATTACAGATTTTTATAACACTGTGTTTTATATGTATTGCACTGTTTTCTATCTTAAATGTGTTGATTTTTGGCTTGTTAACCACCATGGGTTGGACAGCATGAACTGTACTTCATAAATAGGCAAGGCAAGTTTATTTGTATAGCACAATTCATACACATGGCAAAGTACTGAACAAAACAAGATAGCATTAAAATCATAAATATTCACAGTACATTAAAAATAAAGATATTTTTAATTCGAGTTGGTTCATATGGGACTAACATGTCACAGATGTAATACATGTGATATTAGTCATTGTTGTTGCAAATTGCCCATTCTTCCCATGATTCTTCCCCTCAGTGAACCATGGACGCCCCAGGCAGCAGATTTGCTCACCTGCTACAGCCCATCAAACAACTCACCAAAAATTGGGAAGTGGACATTGCCTCAGAATTAAATGATTATTTGGAAGAGGTAGAATTATGGATTTTTGAAACGACCAATGTATACAAATGGTTGATTTCTAATTTAACTTAAGTTGTGCTCTATTGGAAGCTTGATCAGATGTGCATCACATTTGATGAAGGCGAACTCGGCTTAAACTTCTCAGAGGCTGCCCTGCTGATTCAGGGATCTGCCTGCATCTACAGCAAAAAGGTTTGGGAGTATGAATGTTGTCATTTCAATTTTCCAACTGTCAGTATATTTTTCTTCGTTAGGTGGAGCTTCTGCACAGCTTGGTCTACAATACCCTTGGGTACATCAACGATAAAAAACAAAAGTAAGACTCTTTAAATATTGTGTAATTTGTGATATTACAACAATTAAGATGAATTTATAGTGTTCAATGGTTTTGTATCTATTCATTTTAAAAGAAAAAGCAAGCAGGCTGCAGAATCTGAAGAGAACAATGCAGAAAACGAAATACAAAACCAAGAGGAAGATTATGCTACGGTAACTGTAGCATAATCTGATGATGCTATCTGACTCTGATGAGTCTGATATGTGTGTGCACCTTATCAGTAAATTACTCAAATATGTTTAACTTTAGTTTACAGATATTGACATTGACCCTTCAAACCTAAATGATAATTGGGATCCTTCTCGGGTGAGTATTCTATCTTCATTACACTGTCAATCTAAAGTTGCATGCTGATTTTTCTTCTTAATATTTGTGTAGGCAGTGAATGATGTCCCTCTTCCTCCTGAATGCTTGATTCCTCAAGATACCAGAGCGAAGCACAAACTTCCCCTTATTAGGTCAGGACTATTCTCTACACACAATCCATCACACAACTGTTGTCAACCATATAAACCTGTCAGATATGTTTTATTCATGCTTGTTCTCAGTCTTAAAGGTGAGATTCTGTACAGCCAGAAAGACTTCAGGCTAATTACATTGATTCCTGAAAATGCTACTATTCTACTCACATTGGCATCTGATGAGTCGAGGGACTTGATGGAAGATAATAAGCCCACTGCACCAGATTGTATAGTCAACCAACCTCAACTCAGTGGTATGTGTAACTTTTTTTATCATAACTAATGTTTTCAGACAGTAGCTCAGTTGGTAGAGCATTGGCCTTTGGGCCTGGAGATCGTGGGTCCGATTCCCACCATGGGACCTACTCCAACTGCTCCCACTGATGTATACTGTCGTTGTATCCTTGGGCAAGACACTTAACCCCACGCTGCCTGAAGCCCCCGCTGAAAGACCAAGGCTGCTTCGCCACAGAGCAGCCATCTTCCTGTGGACTCACCACCTGCAGAGGATCAGCGAGGGACTGGTGCTATGAGCAGTGGGTGGCAGCTCTCATTGCCACCCCCCCAACCCAGAAATGGACCAATAAAGGGGCAGAAAATGAATGAATGAATGAATGAATGTTTTCAGATACAACTATTTTATTATTAAATTATGTAATGTTTGAATTAAGATATTTTATGCTGTTCTTGTTTTGTTTTAATTTATCTCTGTTTTGAGTCTTAAATGTGTTGAGTCGCTAAATAGAGCAGTTGACAATTAATCAATTACTGAAAAAAAAAGTTCTCTATTATTTAAATCGATTTAATTGCAATTGATCGATTCATTGTTAATCATAATAACAATGTCTCCCTTCCATTTCCCTGTAGGAGATTCTCCAGTTTGTTCAAATGCTACAAGAGCAGAGGAAAATGTAAATGCTGTAGAAGATGACTTTCTTCCACTAAATGATGATGGCGGCATGGATGTGGACCATGGACCAGAAGAGCACAGAGAAAGACATCAGGTCAGATTGCGCAATACTTTTCAGTCTTTTCAGTTTTTTTTCTGATTTAAATTTCCAACAAACTCGTGTTTTTTCAGGCTCCACCCGAAAGCAGATTGATTAGAGAAAGGCGGCATGTAGAAGCCAGTAAGCCAAAGGAAGTAGTGCCGCCAGCTGAAGTATGTTTGTAAGAAATGTTTTGTTATAGTCTGTAGCTTTGTTTTACTAATAGATTATTGCATTAGGTAAACGTGTGGCAATTACATGATCCCTATGCAGCGCTGGCAGAAGAAAAGCCTTTTACACCAGGTATGATTCACCTTACGTTAAATTTTATGCACATAATAATAATCTTTCCTGTCAGGCAAGTGCTACAAGGTTCCCGAAGGATTAGATGGAGGAAAAAGGAAAAGAAAACGTGCCTCCGTAATGCAAGACTTTCAAACCTGGTTCAGAGGAAGTTGTACGTCTTCATGATCTATTGGCTTTTGCTCATTTAACTCTGTATTAATTTAGAATCTACTGCTTTCATTGTAGTTGATCCTCCAGCGCACAAATTGAAAAATGGACCCACTTTTATGGGTAACTGCATATTTACGAATGTTAAATTTCTTTATTTGTGTAAAGATAAAACTCAATTGAGTGTTGTGTTTTTTCAGACCTCAACTACATTTACTTAACCACAGTCAAGGACAAATTTAAGAACAAAAAAAGAATCTACAAAAAAGCAGTAAGGAAGAGGGGCCTCGTCCTATTGTCTACTGTGCGTATTTGTAATCTAATGATATTTTGGGGTTTTATCCACAGGGCATAACAATGTCTGATGAAGAACTAAGACAAACCCTTCTGCAGCCAGAAGACCAGAGGCAAGATTCTGCAGATGAAGTTCATCCTCCAGGAATTCTCGGTAAAAGAAATGCACAGCCTTGTTGACTATTTGCATCAAAAAATGAGGTCGCAGTTGTGAGCATAGTTTTGTTTTTGTACCTTGTACATTGTTTATTTCTAACACTCCATTCAGTGGCAGTGAATTACTCTAGCTTCTTTCTACTGTCTACCATTTGGGGACTGCTTTGACTCTTGGCTGGTGTGTGAAAAAGTTACCCGAGACTGACAGTGCTGTAAACTCAGGAGAGGTGTGACATCTGCTGCTCTGTATTTAGCTAAGACAGATTTTTCCGGACAGGAAAACTCCTAACCCTTACTCAACTCATGGTGACCTGGTGCAGTTTTCACGCTAGGCTGAGCGCTGTTGCCCCTCAGACAGACCTGGGCTCAACTAGCAGGCGGCTGAGTGGGGTTTGCATGTTCTCCTTGTGACTGTGTAGGTTTCTCTGGTACCCTACCACTAAACATGTACAATGGAGCTATGGGTGAAAACTAGCTTTAATTAGTGTTAATTTAATTGGTGAATACACACTTTCACGATTATAATAAAACAAATGATTATGATTCTGTTCAGATGTGACAGCTTCATTCTGTCTGATACGGACATGGAGTGAACTTGTTAAGCACAAAATATTGTCAAATAGCAAGGCACAATTGCTAATTTGGATTGTCATATTTTTTAAGACGATGACAATGACGACTTTGATAATGAGCATGATGAGTTTCCTGATGACATTCCTGCGGAGTTCGTGGGTGGGCCTGACTTCATATCACCAGGTATGACAGCACTTCAGTAACTTCACACTTGCACAATCACTGCATCACTTCAGTAACTTCACACTTGCACAATCACTGCATCACATCAGGCTAGACCTGAGCAAGGACTAGATACTTAATGTAGACTCCAATATGATTGTATTTGAAATATGTAATACTGTTGTGTATTATTCACAGAAAATCTAAAAGATGACTTGAGTTATGAACAACTTGTGAAACTGCGTGTTGTAAGTAATGAATACTCTTCACTGTCCAATTAACTGACTGGTTATTTGTCTACAATCTGCACATTCTAATGTACCTGTTGACAAACAGGAGCAATTAGTGGTCAACTCCAGAGGATACACTCAGGAGACGGCACTATCTCGGAAAGTCAAAGAATGGGAAGACAAGATCAAACCTGAACTGGCTTTGCAGGTGACGTGATGAAACATGGATGTCTTAATGTAAACGTGCTCATATGTTTCTGTCATCACTTTTAGGAAGAACGACTGGCTTTTAATATCCATGATTACAGTGACAGGATTGTAAATACATTTGAGAATGTTGGCCAGCACAAACGCTTTTCTTCTATAGTGTCTGGATTGGACAACTTTGAAGTGTGCAAATACTTACTGAGCTCCTTACAACTGGTAATGTATACAAACATGTAGGTGTTTGATAATTAGCAACTTGTTGAATATGTTTTATCTTCTTGTTTTTAGGCAAATGATTATACAGTAGAGATCGACAGTGTGGCAGGACTGGAAGAGAGTGTAGATTCCATGGGACTGACTCTTCTCAGTGTTCACAGAGCCACCGAAAGGTTTAAAACAAATTTCTCATGAACAAGAAAATGCGTCACAAAATTTTATTCCAAGGCTTTCTGACAACAATATCAATAGAATTATGTTCCAAACTTGATTGTGTGACAATTGTATTTTAATATTGAATATAATAAAGTATGAGATACTTGTTAATCTGGTCCCAAACGTGTTTTCAGATCGCACCAGTGTCTTGTTGTAAGGCTGGGAAGATTATTTTGTTCTCAACTTTCAGAGATTGTGACATAGGTCTTCATGTGGTTTCTAATGCTTTCAATGACTTGTTCCTGGCTCTTCATCCTATTGTAATAATCCAAGAACAGTCCATCTGGGCTTATGAGATAAATGAGGATGGTATGATCCACTATGTAGTCTCCATCCTCATCTTTAGGGCCGGGACTTGCATACACCCTATAGTCTCGTCCTGCATGTTTCACGTCCTCAGATGAGCCAGTCAAACCAATCAGGCGTGGATGAAAGTCTTTAACATATGCCGATAAAGCCGATACAGTGTCCCTCTCAGGGTCCACAGTGATGAAGAGCGGCTGTACCTTTGGCAGTGATGAGTCCTGATCAAGCACAGACACAACAGCACTCAGCTTATCCAGCTCTTCAGGGCAGATGTCTGGACAGTGAGTGAAGCCAAAATACAGTACCACCCAACTTCCGATAAAGTCTTGCTTGTTTCTTTGCTGGCCATTGTGGTCCACCAGACTAAAAGTGCCTTGTCCAAGAGACACTTGCTTCAGCTGATGTAAACGTTGCAACTGGAATTTTTTTTGCTTTTCTAAATATACATAGTACCAGGCTCCAAACAAACCACCTCCAAAAAGTAGTGTGACCAGCAGACGTGACCTGAGATTTGCTTTGGCAAGATTTGCAGAAGGGATTTTCCCTTGGGATAAGGATCTTATTTGGACCAGTCTTTGACCATGTGTATTACATCTGACAAGCTGTGTGCCAATGGTGGGCCGATATGCACGTGCTTGTAGTCCTCTGCACACCTGAATGATCTGGTTACATCTTACAGCCAACATCTCTTCACAGACCTGCAAAACACATACGAGATTGTATAATGGAATGTTTAAATGAATGGATCCCCAGACTGTAATTATATGCTAACCCAATATGAAGAGCCATTTGAATATGATATAAATGCGTAAAATTGCATTTGATGGATCGCTCTAAAATGGGGAACTGATATTCTTCAAACCGATAATACACAATCAAATTCGTCTGTAGAGTTGCTAATGCTAAAGCGCAGCTAACTTTGAGTTTAAGTAGATGGTGCTCAAAAACTCTTTTCTGAAGTTATCTGTTGTGGAAATTGTCACAGTTGAACTCGTAAATGAAGTGGGAGAACCTCGATGTCCCAGTAGTAACTAGCTAGCTAATACAACTATATTTCCCTGGAGCGCAGTTCCAGGGAAAATGTAATGTTTTAACTACAGTCTTCTACAATCTTTCAAAATAAATAAATATTACAATTCCTATTTGCAGTCTAAGAGCACAACATTACACACATTACTTCAATGAATCGTACTTTCTGGGTGAAGTCAGCAGTACTAGTAGCTAGTACTAACATTATAAAATGCTTCCATTCACTGTGTCAGTCGTTCAGCAATCACTTTATAACACATCTAACGTAATCATGAAAATACATTTCACATGATATAATAAAATCTGAAACAATTACCAGAATCCTTGTAACCTCTGTGAGCTATCCTCTCTCTCAACATGTAACTATTGTGCCATGTGACCATGTGGTGTTACGTACTTCTTCGTCATACACGAACTGCGCATGCTCAGTACACTGGCAGATTATAGTTGCACAAAATAACATAAAATACATCATGTCTAGAATTTTTAAAACATGATATGACTCACATCAAAGTCATATTTGAGGTTTTTCTGCGTATATATTAATGATGAATTGGGCTACAACTACCCGAGATGCCCGCTAGAGGGCTTCTAGTGTCTGGGACTACAGTGCGTATAC
>JAPMNZ010949188.1:0-17172 GCA_029875035.1 Pomatoschistus microps | reverse complement strand
GATCTGGGTGTGCAGTTGGGGACAATAGGCTGGACTGGAAGAGCCACATGGACACAGTGTATGCTCTGCAGGAGAATCATCGCTCCAAGAATCTGAGTGCTTCAAACACTTTCATTCTTGCTGCAATAATAATGCTGAGAATAAATGTTTGTATTCTTATCTCCAATTTACTATGATCAACAAAGTAAACTCCTGCAATAATGTGGCCATCTATATAGCAGCACTGGCCTTATGTGCACCAGGCGTATTTTTATTTTATCATACAATATTATTACTTTTTGTTTTGTTGAATTTCATATACTTTATTTGATAAGCACAAGCCCATCTTGGCTGTAAACATTTTATTTTAAAAAGGAACTCTGGAGTCCTGCTTTAATCCAAAACATGTTTTGTCAAAACTGAGCAGTAATGATCACATCAATCAACATCTACCCGGAACATCCAGTCTTCCAGCAGATTTACGTCATAATTTTTAGAAGTTGAACTGTATTCAGTGCAATAGCAAACCCACGAAAACAAGTGACTAGTTCGTTATCAAAACGAACAAATTGTATTGATTATGCGATCAGTTCACCTCCTTAAACCAGTATCAAGGTTATCAGAACTGCAGTCTTATAAAAACAAAAAACACTATACGTTTACATTAAGGTGGCAAAGACAATAGTATTTACAAAAAACATGAGTGAGGGTGATATTTGTAGTGTATGTGAAGTGTGCCTACTCTATGTGGTAACGTTATGAAGGCTTGTGTAACTGTTCTCACTCACCTATGGGGACAAATGGGTTTTCCTTGCTTTTTCGGATAAATTTGTCTTTAAAGCCCTCCTCTTTGGGTCTTGGCAGGGGCGTAAACCCCTCTATGATCGGGGGCTGGGAAAAGTCGAACGGGATCGTTCCAGCGGCGGTTTTGGTCTGATCCAACACGACTGGCGTTGAAGCAGCGGCCATAGCTCGGCTCCACAGGACCGGAAATCACACATAAAAACTTCCGCCTTCAACCAAACCTTCAACTTAAAACGTTTGACCCATGGTTTAACCATGGATCTATTATAATGTATTTAACAGATAGTGTAGGGTTTCTAAACGTATACGTTGTCCCCGTAGGATAATATATCCTTCACATTTGTCTCATGGGTTCTTCGTTGTCACCAGGGGAACCTGTCAGTGTGACGCAGTGGTCTGATTCTACTTTATGTAAGATTTTATAACAACTCCTGCACGTTGTTGTTACGCCACGTTTCCATGGCAACACTTCAACAACAAATTCGCAGCACGTCGGTGAGTGCATTTGTTCAATGGATGAATAGGTTTCTGGAAGTCATTGTACTCAAAATACAAATGTATAAGTTACCCTACGAAGGATAGTCATATGTGTGAGATGGAATGTTTTAGACGTAACCATGTTCCACCAATTCATTTGATTAATTGTAACATTTGAGGTCCATTTGGTGACTGGACACGGGTTGGCAATTGTTGGTTTACTACTACACTGACTGAGCTCAATCCTCAAGTATTTGTTTTGCACAATCCTGCAACAGACACATGGAGACAATCACACCATTGGTGTAGCAATAAAGGATAACAGACATTTTTTTTTTCAATCTTTTATTTGAATATTAAGGTAAATATTTCACATTAATACAGGCTACATAAAGTAGAGCCACTATACGACATGAAATTTACTCTCATTTTAACCCTTTTTAGTATGTAAACAATTATACATGTATTTACCACTCTAAAAGGTTTTGATTTCTCGTTCTCCTCAGGTAATCATCTATTTTTGGGCCATTAAATAGCTACTTCATGTTGAGCCCCTTAAGCCCAAAAACGGTGGTGGTGGGTTTAAGTCAAAATCACTAAACTACGCAGAAAATGGATCCTGTTTAACAGTTGATCGCACAAGTTTGCTTGAATCATTGGGACACTGAAACAGCTCCCAAATCTGTTCGTCCATGTGGGTAGGAGAGATAGGCACATCAAAGAAGGGTGTCATGAGACCTCCCAATTCTTTTAACCTCCTACTCTGCACTTGTTAAGTCACTAGTTAGGTTATCATTGTAGTATTTTTTAGCTTAATCGTCATATTTTGTCAAGTTTGTTTGTCACGCTTGCGTTGTGGGTCATGCGGTCTGTGATTGCTCTGGACGCTGCCTAATTGACGTGATTCAGATGCACGTTGCTCAGATGAGGTGCCCAGGAACCAGGCCACACCTTCAAAGCAAAACAAAGATTTTCAGTGATATATAATATAAACTACTACAAATTCTAAAGCTACCAGTTCTTAAGGTCAGATCCACTGTACCTGCTGCTGTGGGTCAGAGTTGTCTGTGTTATTTGGGACCACTTTGATTATGGGACTCCATGCAGGGTCGCCTGTGTGCAAACTGTTGTACATTGCCCCTCCTGGCCCCTCCGCCATGGGTGGATGAGGGGGCAGCATGGTTCCTCCATACATTGATATTGGTATTCCCTAAAAGAAAAATAAATAAGGGAATATTAAATTGTTTTTTGTTGTTGTTATTTCACATAACCGCCTTGGGTATTATAGTTACTTTGGGAAAGTCAGGGATGTAATTGTTCGGCATATGCTGCGGCTGGTGGAAGTTGTTTGCTGGGTTGGCAATACCGGTATCATCCTGCTCCATTGGCTGGTGTTGAGAAAAGGCAGACTGCTCCGCTTGCAGCTGAGGATGCATCATGTGACTGCTCATCAGTGGCTGGGACCAACCAGACATAGCCTCTGCATGGCAATTGTAACAAGGGGCATTAATTAAGTAAAATTGTTACAAAAGGACATGACTTTATTGACTAACCAGAACCACTGCCAACGCCAAACGACCATATTCCTCCCTGCCCTACAGACGCGGTGTAATTGGTCGTGAGGAGCGGTGGGTTTACTGAACCCGTCTGCCGAATACGAGCCAACCTCTCTGTCCCAATGGGTGGGGGCACTTTGCGATCCTGCTGCGATGCGGCGCCCGGTTTGGGCTGTGGGGGAGGGGCCACCGCTGATGTAGATAGTGCAGAGGATGACACGGTTGAGGGAGGAGGGACAGGAGAGTCACCTGGGAAAAGAGGGGGAAAAAATGAAACACCATTTTGAATTTGCTTTATCAAATTGATGAATTGTACCATAATTAACAACCTCTGCAAAAGCTAATTACCTGATGTTGATGCACTCCAAGGATGAGGGGAAAAGTGCTGTCTGCTGAAGGAAGGAGCACCGACTGCAGTATGTCCATGTAGATACACAGGATTGGTAGTATAGCTTGCCAATGCTGTAATTACACAGATATATTGGGACAAGAGCAATATTTATAACCAGAGACATCCCTGATGATAGAGCATCTTACCCATGGGGCTATTGACCATCCTCTGGGTGGCTGAGCGGTATCCAGGGGCTTTGGAGTTGTCTGGAGGAGGTTGAGGAATCATACTGTCCATCTGACCCATGGCCATGTAGTTTGGTGGGGCAGAGTACGTTTGCTCTGGAGGGGACCGAGCAGGAAGATGGCTCCACACCTGATTGTTAGCCACCTGGAATACACATTTATATTGAACCGTTAAACTCTTTGCAATCCAAAATCCTTTGATATTCCAGAAAAAAAGCACATGAAGCTACTGACCTGGTTGTTATTCTCAAAGATGCTGCTGAGGTTGAAGAGACCGGCTGGACCAAAGTTAGTGATCTGCTGCGGTTTGCCTGGGCTGGCCATGTGCTGCATCTGGGAACCATTGATCATACCAAGGTTTGCAGAGACCTGAAGTGAGCCTGGAGCTTGGGGAGGCAGACCTGCAGGCTGGGACTGTTTGGGGAGCTCTTGAGCATTAAACGGCACAAATACAGACTGTTGCTGCTGCTGCTGTGCCTGTTGCTGCTGTGCCTGTTGCTGCTGCGCCTGCTGCTGCTGCGCCTGCTGCTCAGGGTGAGGGTAGTAAGGCCCTGGTGGCTGCATACGATGAGAGACTCTGGGTGCAGGGGCAGAGAAATGGGGTACAGTGTTGTTGGGATGTGCAATATTGTGAGACAGGACAGGGGCGGTGGCAGAAGGGTGGTTGGAAGTGGGCTGAAGAAGCGGCGGTGGTGCCTCCGAAGATGGAACAGAAGATGACGTTGCGGGTAACTGTTGCCGGGGCTCCGGTTTGGACGATGAAACCAGAGCAGAGGGTGTGAAACCCACTGGAGCCATGTTCTCACCGACAGAAATGGGATGACACTCTATTGGGAGCAACGGCTTGTCTTTGCCAGTATCCATTTTGACTGACTGAACGAGAGGCTGTGAGATGGGTCCCACTGGTTGTGGTGTCGCATTAGCAGCACTTGTTGAGCTGTGATGTGCTGGAGACCCTGTCCCCCGTACTGCATTACTAACATTAGTGGACAGCGCAGATGAAACAGATACTGCATTGACTCCTGGGGACTTGGGCTCAGGGGCAAAGAGCTGTTTTCGTACAGAAGATGGCGTCGGTACGCTCGTTTGAGGGTTATAAGCCGTGGGATTAGGGGTATGAGGGGAGGCCGCAGTCGATGTGTTGGGAGTGCTGGTAGTGGTGGTGGTGGTTGTCGTGACTGGCGCGCCTGCGTTTGATGCGTTGCTATGGTCGCCATGAGCAGAGTTGGGTCTTGCCTGGCCAGCCGTGCTTCCACTCCCTCCATTGTGTTTGGGGGAGCTGTTTGCACTACCAGGACTTACCGGGCGCACAGGAAAAGGACCCCATGTGCTGGCAGCAGGGGAAAAGGTTCCACCAAACTGTGCCATGGGTAGACGAGGATGTCGGATTTGGTGCATCGTTTGAGCTGCAGCGAGTAGTGCAAACTGAGGATGGGCGTACGCAAGAGGCAGAGACACAGGAAAAGGCTGTCTGACATTTGATGGCAAAACCTTTCCAATCTTTCCCCCGGCTTGAGAGGAGATTGAAGATGTCGGCTGGAACGAGACCCCAGAAGACGTGACATGAGAGCTCAGCGTTTTGGTGGCAGAACCACTGGTGGTTGTATTTGGGAAAGCAGCTGTTTTAGAGCCAGGAGCTCGGATGTGATTTCTGGGAATCAGATCTTCTAGCTCTTTGGCAGGATCTTGAATTAGAGCATTGATTAGCTGGACTGCATATCGAGTGGACTCTGTACCGCCTCTGCAAAAACATACATCAAGGTCAGGGTCATTTATATAAACCTGACAGTATTTGATCTACTCAAATATCTGTAAATGTTGAACTGTGTTTGCATTGCAGTCCATCAGATGGCAGTATTATACCTAATAGTAATCATCCTCTCTCCATTCTTGTCTTTCTGTTTGTCCACATCAATATGAGCCCCAGTCACATCTTGAATCGCTGTGATGTTGCAGCCTCCTCGACCCATAATCCGAGAGACCACAGATGCGGGAACTGAGAGCTTCTTCGATCTGCAAAAGAACAAAATGCTCATTAAACTGAGGACTTCAAGAAAATTGCCATGTGCTCAGTATTAAACAAAGTTTTCTATGAAAGAAAGTTTGTACCTTCTGACAACTTCTTTCCATCCTTCTTCCCTCTTTTGACCGCGCTTAGGGCTCGTAAGGCTTAGCTTAGAGCTTGCCGAGTTAACTGGTAGAGCCATGGTTTTAAATGGTGAGGGAAGGGAGTTTGAGGTCGAGTCGCTCATGTCTGGAATTCTGTGAAAAGAAAACTTGTTTAGGGTCTAACTTTTGTTTTACACGGCAAGTTCAAACTGACACAGGACTTCACTGAAACATACAAATAAAGATGTGCTTCAGTCCTTAACACAATGCAAACCATATCAATGTATAACTCACTTTTGTGTTGGTTTTGAGATGGAGACTGTGACTTTGTTGTCAATTCTGTTCTCTGTTGAATGGAGAAAGTGCCTTTTTTCTGAACCTGGTGGAAGGGGTTGTGATTGCACTGCTCCTGAAGAGGGTGCTGAAGAGGACGAGGATGATGACGATGATGAAGCAGAGGAAGTCAGGTCAGGGAGATAGTTGAGCTCTTGACTCTTGCCTCCACTACTGCTGCTTTCACTGGCACAGTCAGTGCTGTCCAAGGGGTCTGAGTCGCTGTTGCCACTCGTCACTCCCCCGCCCCCACCCCGGGGCTCACCATGAATCTTGTTCTTGTCAGCCTTATGCTGCGCTAGTGCGACCTTTGAATAAAAACAAGAATTATATATAATTCTAACCATTAAGATTCCAGATACATTTGTGCCATTTGGTGCCAACCTGTGAGTCTTGTAATATGATTGGTTCGCTCGGGGAAGAGTCCTTGGTCTTGTTCTTTTTGTTTTTGCGATTGGTGCTTGGGGTGGTAGCCACACTTGCCCTCTTCTTACCAAAAGCTGTAGTGAAAGTGGGGGATGTGGCCGATATGCCAATTGTAGTAGTGGTGGTGGCACTTGGAGGTTCAATTGGAACCTCTGCTTCTAAAGTGAATGAAAGAATATTCAATCAGTATATAATATATGACACAACAACAACAATTATATATATTGAAAATATCATATGTAGTATCATGTAAATTAATTATTTTACAAAAAGTAATTATATTTAAAACATATTTTGAAATGTATCACTATCTCCATGAACCATAACTCAACTAACAACTGATTAAGTCTACCTTCTGCTGAATCGTCTTTCTCATCCAGCATCTCAAACTCATCCTTGGGTTTCTGCCCCTCCTCCTCCTCTTGTTTTCTTTTCTGCTCCTCTTTTTTCTTCTTGCGTTTCTCCTTGCGCTTTTCACGCTTTGCAGCCAAGGCCTGCTTCTTGCTTTCCTCTCGTGACTGAAAAACATTCCGTTGAAGATATAACATCTAATAACTGGAAACAAAAATGATTGCTTAAGTAGTAGTTATTACCTTCTCCAGGTCAAGCTCTTTCAAGAGGATGCTTGCATTTTTGTTGGCTTCAGCTGCCTGTTGATCTTTGGCCTTGACAATGGTCTCCATGCACTGATGGCACTTTTTTAACAGCTCCTGCATTAGAAAATATGTGATCAGTTTTTGATCTAAAATAGAACATCTCAAATTGACAAAAATAATGCTATATACTTATAGATACGAGCTGTATTGGTTACCTTATCAGTAATGGTGGCAATATATCTCATGCACTCGATGTCTGACGGGAATTGGTTGACTTCTTTTACAAGATACTGTACCACTTTCACATGGCCCTATGAAGTGCAAACAAGATGTTACACACTGTATGAGCAATTAAAACATCAAACTACAAAAATAATTCTATACCTTTCGAAAAGCAGCCATTAGTGGGGTAATCTTGCGGTTGTCCGCTGCATCCACATCAGCACTAGCATGAACCAAAAGCTGAACCACGTCAAAATGTCCGCCATTAGCAGCAAGCCAGAGAGGTGTATTCCCTTTTTTGTTACGCACATCAATATGAGCTCCCCTATAAAAAAAAAAATCATACATTGCATTATGATTCATGTTACCCCTTGTGGATAACACACTTCCATCTTACCTGCTGATAAGTAGCTCACAAAACTTGTAGTGGCCTTTGTCAGCAGCAATGGTGAGGGCAGTGTCTCGAGAAGAGGGCACAGGAGGAGCATTGACATCGGCACCTTTATCCAGAAGCACTCGTCCAACTTCAGCATAGCCTCCAGAGGCTGCCTCCATCAGAGGAGTAAGACCAGTCTACAAGGAGGGGCACATTGGTTAGGAAGCCACTTTATTTACGGAATGTCGTTTTTGATTTATCCCCGTCATTGCATTACATATATAATTTATGTTTAATACACTACATTTGTGAAGCATAAATAAATGAAGACAAATTCTCACCTTAGCACGATGTTCTACATTTGCCTTGCGATCTAATAGCAGGCTAACGACCTCTGCTCGCCCTTGAAAGCAAGCCAAGGTCAAGGCAGTGTTTCGGTTGGTCTCAATCTGAGCATTGATGTCAGAGCCCATGTCTAATAGCAGTTTTACAGCGGGTACATGGCCATTCATTGCTGCGAGCATTAGAGGAGAGATTCCAAGTTTGCTGCCCGTTCTGGAGATGGAAAAAGAACCACCATTAGAATAAATATACATAAATGAAAGATTACACATGGAGAGCGCAGCCTTCATCCAACCAAGATTTACTTTTCCATCAACCATAGAGGCGAGATTAGCTTCAGTTTTAAGTAGGACTGTATCAATATGGTTCAATTCACAATTTGGCCCTGCTTAGCTTCAGAGGTCTGACCGGATGTGGCTTTCACATGCAGGTGGCGCCACCAGACTGTTGTATTGTTTGATTTCATTTAACATTTATCATAAGCAGGTAAAATATTTGAGGACCAATTCTCACTTGCAAACTTGACCTGGCCAGATGCACTGGCAGGAAATTTGAAAACACCACAGACGGCATTTAACATAATAAAAAGCAAGACCAAGTGTCAACAATTTGAGCTTTTGTCTAAAATAGGACTGTCATCAGTGAATCGAGTCTTCCAATTGCCTAACGCAGGTAATGCAAGTTTTGGGTAAATGTTTCTGGTGAAATGTGTCGACAAATAATTCCTACCTTGAGTTAATTTCAGCACCAGCATTGAGAAGTATCTTAATGATGTTGACGTAACCACCAGAAGCCGCCAAGCTGAGTGGTGTGTAGTCAGAGACATTGCGGTGCTCTTTATTTGCTCCTCGAAGCAGCAGCAACTCTACCACTTCCTGACGCCCTCCGGAGCAAGCCAAGGAGAGCGGCGTGTCTTTGGTTCTCTCTGACTGCGCCTCAATATCACCACCTTTGTCCAAGAGGACTTCCACTACTCCCACATGACCAGCCGTAGCAGCCAGGATGAGAGGGGTGAATCCTGAGAGGGAATTAATGGAAAATGAAAAGCGAACCCAGGCAAACATCATCACTTTTTGCATCTCATTTCAATTCTTTGTTTGAGAACAGAGGTAAGCAAACTACCAACCTACATCTATCCAAATCAACAACCCAAAACCTCAAATCATCTCCAAGACTTTCTGGCGGGACTAGAGCAGGAGTTTAACTTTTAACCCAGAAGAGCAACTTTATCATAAAATCAGCCAAATGTTTATTTTTACAAAATGGGAAATATTCTGTACATGCTTTGTCATTTTTAAATCCTTTATAGTGCCATCTGGAATAGAGTGGCAAGCTACGGCTAGCTCTCGAGCAATGGGATCAACATTACTTTCAGTTTAGAAAGTAAGTTTAGTTTGTTTAATTAAAGCTGGGATACCCAACTTTTTAAGTGCAAAATATACATTTTGTTAATTCCAACAGGAAAAGTACAATGTGACCAAATCAAACCATAACATGTAGATTTCACCTCATTAGCAAACATGTTGAGAGCAAAGAAATTGATCAATTGTTTCTGGTTTAACGGTTTTACTTTTACAAAAAGTTGTATTAATATTAACGCATACCTTTTTTGTCCCGATGCTCAATGTTAGCTCCCCTAGCTATCAGGACTGACACCAGCTCTTCGTGTCCACCTGCACATGCCAGCGTCAACGCAGTGTCATGGTTACTCTCCGTCTGAGAGGGGAATCAAACAAGACTTAGTAAAAGAATAAATTTGACATTTTATTTCAGAATCAACCTTGTGTTCAGCGGAGCTTACATGTGCGTCAATGTCAAGTGAAAGATAAAGAGGCAAAACAGAAGGAGGAGTAGAGATGTTTGCAGGCGTCTGTGAGGGTGGCTGGGACAAGGGCGTTGGTGAAGTTGTAGTATTCAACATAGGTACACGACTGCTCACAGCTGCATCAAATGATACAAGATGAGTAAGATTCGTCACAAAATTAAGTACCTTGCTCCTTGAAGACAACATACCTGCCATAATGTCATCGAGTGTGTCTGTGAGGGTTTGTGCAGGTGTGGCCAACATGAGACCATTAGAGGGCTGTGGTGGCAACATTCCTGGGCCAATCCCAGTTAATTGTTGAGCCTGGCCCTGCTGCTGCCCTAGCATCTGCTGGCCCACTAGTACCCTCTGGAGCTCTGGACTAGCACTCCCGGGGTAGTCCGCCGGATTGTAGTCTGGCAGAGGTGGGATGGGAACAAAGGCCGCTTGGAGAGGTGGAGGTGGGGGCTGTGGCTGCGTCTGAGGTGAGGGCGGAAGTGGAGGTTGCGGTGGAGGCTGTGGACTATCCCGGTAGAGAATTGTGCCCACCTGAGGAAGTTTTGCAAAATCCTCTTCCCCATCAGGATCTTCGTCTGAACCATCATCATCATAATCATAGTCTTCCTCCTCCTGAATTGTTTTAGACATTGTCTATTAGTTAATATTTCGAACAATTTTCAATAGTAGACAGTGTAGTTTGGATTTTACCTGTTCCACCTCTGCAGGCTGCTCTTGCTCGTCATCACGGTTTGCCTCATCATCAGTGTCAGAGCTGGTGTTGACTTGGGCACCTGGAGGTGTGGGAAGCAGCATTGGAGAAGTCGGACTACCTGGTCCAGGCCCAGGACCGGGGCCAGGGCCTTGGCTTTGGCCAGGCTCCTGCTCTTCTTTTAAACCCTTGGCCTCCATGTATTCTTTGGTGAACTGTTGCTGTGTTTTGATCTGCAGCTGGCGCTCTACCTTCTGCAGTTCTTTCAGAATTTTCTTTTTCTTCTGAACCTAAAAATAAATGTTTGTCTTCAAGTCAATACACTAAAACTGATATGCAATTTGGGTGTATTTGATTCAAAACCAACAGTGAAAAAAAGTGAGCGGAAGATATACACACCTGTTCTTCTCTGCTCTTCTTCAACTCCTCAATTTTGTCTTTGGTGAGAGGCTCCCCCTGAATAAGTTCTAATGACTGAAGTTGGGCTTTTTCAATGGCGCTAATCCTCTGCCCAAGCTCATTGAGCTTTCCCTCAGTCTCCTCCACGATACACTCAAGAGGCTGGCACAAGTGGAAGGTCGGCAGGTGATCTGCCTCTGCCCCTCGGCTAGTTGAATTGGGCACAGTGGGTTGAAGGGCCGCTTGTCTCTGCTTGGATATTGCTATTGGTTTGAAGAGGGGAAAAAATGTCAAAAAATACATATTCATAGAAATAAAATATAATGATATTCTATGGATAAGATCTGGTTCAGATTACAACTTTATTTATTAAACTGAAGTGCATCATTCTTGCCGCCGTTTTAAAACAAGAGCTCATCACGCACATATTTTCCGTGCTATCGTTGGCTCACGTTGTCTCTCACTCTTGGGCTGCTTATATCTCTGAATACGGACTCTTTTTGGACGAAACAGCGCTTAGACTCCTCTGTTGCCTAGACTGGAGGGGTGGAGACAAAAGACTGGGTCCAGGCTCCAGGACCAATGCTATTTATAGATCATGCTTCTTGGGCACCTTTAGTGATCCTTGCGAGACCGTGAGCGCACGGGCAAAGGGCATGTGAGCCCCGCTAGTCTATGCTGCTACTACTACTACTAACTGAGTGAGAGAAAGTTTCCTTCTCTGCTCGCCCCGCCACCATGATTACGACAGAGCCAGGGGCTATCAGATCTCAGCATAGACTGTCAGTGAAAAAATATCAACCAAGATAAAACATGTTGATGTAACAAACAGACACTGAGCTGAGCAGGTGCATATTAGCGATCTAAAACCAATCCAACGCAAGAATCTAACCGACACAGAAAGAAAAGAGCCGATACACAAAAGGGACAGATTCGGGATGTATCGATGCATGCTGGAATGTGCCGGTGCAGTCACAACGCAAGTGCTTGACTAGAACCACCGGTGAAAATCTGTAAATCTCCCCATGCCTAATGAGGTGTATACGTAAATTTTGTTAACCAAATATTTATTACAAATTCCCTTACCCTTGCATGAGACAGGAGGAGGGGAGGCAATGTTTGATGGGGCTTGGTCGGGCTCCTGGGGGGGCACCAAATTGGCGAGGGCTTGGAATGGGACACGAGGAACCTATATAAAAGTAATAATTATTGAAACAAATAATAACTTGCAGGGAATGGATAGAAAATAACTAAAACTTACCTGAGAGGCATCTTGCGAAGGAGGCGTAAGTTGTGACAGATCTGGGGCTGGGACAGACAGGATGTTGTTGGGATAATCCAACAGGTAGGATACCACATTAGTGTGACCACCCTTAGCAGCTTCTATCAACATTGTTGAACCATCCTAAACACAAACATTGATTAGGTTTAAATCCAACACCTCAGATATATATGTGAAGACTATGATGAGCGATTATTACTTTGAGTCTGTGCGTTGGGTCAGCTCCATGTGCCAGCAGTAGCTCTACAACAGCAAGATGTCCTCCAGCACAGGCCAGCGACACCACTATGTGATCGTTATTAGCAGTTGTCCGATTCACATTAGCCCCTGAAAATATGTATTATAAACACATTATTCATGGCAATAAATTATTGCTTAGAAATATAATGAACAAAAAACACCACCTTTGCTGATGAGGAATTGCACTGTGCAGAGATGACCTGCCCTTGCTGCTTTCATCAAAGGAGTCCTCCCACCTTCAGACTCATGTTCCTGGGGAGGAGTACAAAAATGTAGCTTATGGAATAATCATTTCAGGACAATAAACTTTACCTTGCCATTTCTACCCTGTGGCTTATACAATGTTGCTGCAAATGTATCAACTTGCACTCTATCTCTACTTCTAAGAGCGAACAGGGCCCCTCCACACAAAAAAACACCAGCTAAGGTAATAAGTTTTAGACTCGTTACAATCTATTAAACAAGTGCAACCTAAAACTATAAAATATATAAATGGTGTGTGTGACTTATATACAGATGTGATCTTATGTCCAAACACAAGAGTACACCAATATCTGAAAAATACAAACATACCAGGTTGGCTCCAGCCTGCAGAAGCACATCTGCGACATCTGTATGACCATTTTCACAGGCATAAGTTAACGCTGTGTCCCCAGTGGCTGTTGTTGCATGAACATTTGCTCCTGAAAAAGAAATTAATTTATGAAAATATCGATGCTAATGATGCGACCTTCCAAATGCAGAGTAGTACACTCACCAGCATTAAGTAGGTACTTCACCAACTCCAGATGGCCTTCCTGTGCAGCTTCCATGAGAGGAGTGGAACAGCCCAACTCAATGTCAGCTCCCGCCTTAATGAGAAAGTCCGCAACCTCTAAGAACCCTCCGCAGCACGCCAAAGTCAGGGCCGTTTCCTGGGTTTCTTCGGTCTGGGCGTTGATGTTTGCACCTGAAGAGAAGATGAACATTTACCTTTCATTCGAAGTCAGAGAGTTATTTAAGTTAATTTACCTTGAGCTAGTAGCAAAGCTACCATCTCCTCGTGACCTTCTCTAGCCGCTTCCATAAGAGGCGTGTATCCCTCATCATTAACCTGCAGGAAAAGATATACAAATATGAGAAATGTTCCTGTCAACATTTTTAAATGAGTCTACCATACCTCCTCCAGGTTAGCTCCTCTCTCAATGAGCAAGGCTGCCAGCTCCACATGTCCCCCACAGGCTGCCAGGGTGAGAGGCGACTCAAAGGAATCCGCGGGCATGTTCACCTGAGCTCCGCTATCTAATAGAAGCCGCGCTACCTCCACATGGCCATCCTGGGACAGCGAGACACAAAAAATGTGTAGATAAGCACAACAAACTTTAGAAAATACTAGAATATAAGAGTTGATCATTTCATTGGACATTTCTTTCAAGTCAAAGAGTTTTGGATCTGATGCTCACCATGCAAGCTTCCATCAGAGCTGTGTGCATTTCATCTGTCTTGTGTTCCTGATCTGCTCCAGCCTCCAACAGAAAACGCACCATGTCCAAGTGACCTGTACATAAAGATTTTTTTAAGATCAGACCCGTTACTCCTAATCATGGCCTGTGCAAAAAAAGAATTCTAGTAGCCGAGAACTGACCTTTGTAGCAGGCAAGTGTGAGAGCGCTTTCTTTAAACTCATTGGAGTGCGTGTTGATGCCAGCTCCATACTCCAAGAGCAATCTGGCAACCTCCACATGGCCCGCACTTGCAGCCTCCATGAGGGGCGTGTGTCCGTTCTCATTATGGTCCTCGATGTTAGCACCCTCTTTGAGCAACACTTTTACCACATCTACAAAGCCACCTGCACATGCGTATGTGAGAGCCGTGTTTCCTGGAAGAAACATCAAAAGGTAATCAAACTAATACAGCAGGCATTGCTTAATAATTATGTTACCTGTTGATGACTGTGCGTTTACGTCTGCTCCATGGACCAGTAAGAGCTTGACGATATCTACGTAACCTCCACTGGCTGCGGCCATGAGTGGTGTAATGTCCCCTTTGATGCCTCTGTCCTCTACATTGGCATGCATAGCCAATAGCACCTGCATACAGTGGTTAATAATGTAGACTTTTGTCTATTCCTCTCTGCATGTTAATCAATGTTTAGGTTATTACCTGGGCAAGTTCATAATAGCCAGCTGAGCAGGCAAGACACAACAGGCTCTCTCCTTCTTCTGTGTGTTCATTGACGCTCCGTCCCTCGTCCAATAGTTTGCGGACTGCATTTACATCCCCGTCAGAGCACGCCTCTGCTAAACTACGGCTGAAAAGAACCAGACTGCTACAATTACTGCCACTGTGACAGGTGAACAGACAAACGCCCTATAAAGGCACATAAATCAGAAGGCTCTTTCATACTCCAGGCACATACACGTGGAGGCTTCTGTCAGTCATGTGCACAAATCTGTGCCGTTTGAGTCATCTCCAGGGAGCTTGTGGATCCATAGCAACGATGCAGTACAAAAGCTGAGCGTTTGGGGCACTGTAAGGTAGCTAGCCAGCTCATTGTCTACATCTCCTTCCTCAAAGGGCCCAATGTGCCTGCCTCTGGGCCTATGGATTTGCCCCTGTACAGTAGTATAGTTTCACTTTGATCCCATCTTGTGTCGCAAACCATGTGTGATACATAGTGGTAACTTACAATATTTAGTAATGAACAAAACAATCATTAAAGAAACAAATCAATACAATGAATAATCTAATTTAATAAGTCCTGGATTCCAAATCTAATGTTTGTAATATTATTCTTAATTGCAACAGTGTAATTTTATCGTTTTAGATAATTCTAAAGTAAAAAAATTAGTCAAAAATAAATATTATGACAGGCCCTGTTGTGGATACGTTTTCTGTGTGCTGGTGTTGATGTCATGCGACATATGATATAACATACATGTCAATTACAAACGTAACGAGTGTAAAAGAGCCTTAAAACACAACTTAACCGAAATAAATGAATGACATGAAAAAGTGGTGGTATCCACAGCTGCCTCGAGGCAGACTGAAGGAAGCGAGGCAACCCGTCTGTGACACCTGCCCCCACAACTACACCTGCCTCATACTAGGCAATGTCAGTCAAATGTCTTGCCTAAGGACAGTATGGCACTTTACAGCCTCTGCCGTCCCACTGTAGCAACTGGCGTTCCCAGAGGTCTCCCATCACAGTACTACCAGACCTTAGCCAGCGTAGCGTCTGAGATCTGACCTGATCAGGTTTAAGGCACAATACATTTTCTTATCATCCATGAACACTTCAGGTTTACATTTCCTTAAGAAGAGAGGCAGTTTGGAAAAGCGATAGTAAAGAACTGCGGTAAACAGCAGATTAAGTTCTCTTCTCGCCACAGGGTCAGATCACACTTGAGTCAATTGTATTGCCCACTAAAACTACAAAGTGTATAAATGTGGGCCAGATACATACTTGTCTGCTTGGCCTGCGTTGAGTGTGTTTTCCGCCCTCATCCGTGTCAGGGCTGCAGCCGCCTCGTCCAGGGCACAACTCACGGATGATGTCAGCCGCCGTAGCACTTCAGGGTCTGCAAAAGCTTTACCATCGGCAGTGGATAGTTTACCGATGCCTGCCAAACACCAGAAAGGCATAGGTGCGTAGGCAAAGGCAAACCACAGGTAAGCACAACCACACCAGGGGGACAGGGAGAAGAGCGTCCAGCCAGGCCAATCCAATCCAAGGTTAGTGGAGGCGTGAATGCAAAACAGAAAAAACCCAACCAAAGCATTTGTTAAAATTGTGGTGGATTACATCAAGACTATCCTCATTACACATCTATACATTTTATCTTTAGTCTGAACAAATAAACAGGACAATGTCCTGCGGTTTTAAAGAAGGGGTTCCTTGAAAAATAGATGGTAAGGAGTAACATAAGTCATAACTGGGGATGCACTGATACAAGAGAGTGGGGATTCCCTTCTATGGTATCTGTAAAAGCTAAAGTATCAGGATCGGTGCATCCCTAGAAATAACTTTCAACATAACAAAACCTAACATTCTAAGCACAGACTGTTAACCAAAGCCTTAAGAATGGAAATAGTATTTTGTTTGAAATGGTTTGAAAACCATGTAAGCAGTTAATAATTTAGAACTTGTTTTCTATTAATTTTGATTCAATTTTCACTTTTTTACACATATCAAGGCGTCATGGTTCTCAAAGATTTCACATGTTTATAATGGCAAAGTTAAGGAAAGTGCTGAGGGAAAAGTTAATATTTTACTCTTGACATGTTTATTCCTGTGTAGTGAAAAGGTTTACCAAACAACTACAGTAAAGTGCAGGTCTGTTGGTTTTGGTGAACTGAACGCTAGTATATTTGCCAGATCAAACAAGTGCTGGTCACATTTGCCACTGCTAAATTCCTCACTTATTACTCATGTCATGATACATTAATGTCATAATTTCACAATTTGTGAGATGTTCCCCACTATGAACCAAATAAATGTTCACATTTAATGTTACATTCCAACTAGGGCTGGGTATCTTTCAGAACACAATATGACACACATCTTGATACAGGGGACTTTTCTATAAGTCATCAATCTAAATAATACGATTTAGTTAAAAGGCTTTTGGCCCCTTATCTAACGCTTTGTACAATTGATACATTGATTAATTAATTAATTTAAAGATGCTGTAAGCGATTGTTAGCTTTGCTGTAACACCAACTCAAAACCACTCCCCCGTCCCCTCGCCTCTCCACCAAACCAAACATCCAGCATTTTCTTTTCTTTGTCACAACAGGGTGAACGGGTGGCAAACGTGAAATTGGCATTTTTTGTTCAGCCCTTTTAGGTTTTAGAAAATCCGATAACTCAGGGGAGCGCACTTGCGAGAAACAGGAAGAGGGTGAAGGGGGGTTTGTTTTTATCGGCCCAAAATATTTTATATACATTTTTGGAGACTAT